>JAJKFI010010458.1:0-10478 GCA_029204185.1 Lerista edwardsae
TTCCAACTTATCTGAGCGCCAAGGGGAAATACCTGGTAGCTGTGGAGATCTTCTCCATCTTAGCATCCAGTGCTGGTCTGCTGGTTTGCATCTTCTTCCCCAAATGCTACATCATTGTGCTAAGGCCTGAGTTGAACACAAGGCAACAGCTAATAAGGAAAACCCCTGGAAATAGTAAATCCTTCTCTTAATGCCTGTCCACTATAGCCCTTTGAGAATCTTTCCTAATAACCTGTTTGGGTTATGGTGGATAGTCATATGAAGAGCTAATGGAAATAGTCATGTATATGCAAAACCTATTGTTGACTCTAAGTTTTAACTGAAGATATTATACAGCCCTAAACTCAATTGGGGCAAGTTAGCTCTGGCTCAGGCCCGCACGGAGGCCCGAGTGCGCCCATGGCTGGCGCCGAAACTGCGCCCCCAGGACAACGCCCTGCCCCCACGCATCGCCCCGACATGCCTCCCTTAGCCCAGAAATGCTCCATTTCCGAGTGTAAGGGAGATATGGGCCGGTGGGAGGGCCGAAGACCACGTGGTTTCACCTGGACCGCGCTCAATGGCGCCCCGCCGCTGCCCGGCGCCCATGGCTTGCACCATCCCAGGCTATAGGTAAGATACGCGCCTGCTCTGGCTACCTTATGTCCCACTGAGTTCCCTGGAGCTTCATCAGGAATCACTATATTTGGGTACAAATGTTTGTCTTGGCAGTAGCTTTTAACAAATTCCTATGGGTGTGAAAAATGTGCATCTTTAGTTGGCTTACAGAAATTCTGACGCTTGCCTAGGCAGGTCAGAGATCATTGAAGGCAAGACCATCTAGATTAATTTAAGAGCCTCTGATTTCCATGGAGCTTCATTAGGACTCACTTATCTTTCAATGGAAACATGTGAAATCCTTGCTCAGCAGTGATTTTTTTTAAATCTCTTTTAGAAGAGAAAAGACATTGGGCCCAATTCTACCAAATGCTCCAGCATGGATGATGCTGTGCCAAAGAGGACACTGCATACTATGGTGGGGTGGCAGTTATAGAGGCCTCCTCAAGGTAAGGGGACATTTGTCCCCTTAATTTGTGGATGCACTGCAGCTCCATCTTCACTGGAATATTGGATATGATTTGACCCTTTATATTGTTGGTCCTTTTAGACCTGAGCCGCCTGCCCTCACAGTAGCTGACATTAGGGCATTGCAAGAGGTACAAACTGGAGCAGGCTCCAAGTATGTCTAGGCTCCCTCAAGCCCCTCAGTCTGTTGAAGGATCCAGCAGAGATAGGTAAGGGGGGGTTCCTTCACCCTGGTCCTCTTCCCTTTCAGGGTTCACCAGCTGGCCAGCATCCTGCCTGCTAGCCAGCATCCTCCAGACTGGCTTCACCATCACCATCACTATATAACCATCACCGGCTTGCCTGTGGTTATATAGAGCTGCCCCGCCCTCTTGTTCTACCCCTTCCTGCCAGCCAGGCTGCATATGCCTAGGCTGACAACACTCCAGGTCCCTGATCCTGCCAGTACTTACTCCCCTGCCTTCCCAGGCAACTGCAGCCAGAGGCTTTCTTTCCCCTGCTCCCGGCGTCAGCAGGCTAGGCAGACTTTTCCCTCGGTCGCAACAGGACTGGCCTAACTGCAGTCGAGGAGGAAGGGGTGGGCTGCCTGTCCTTGATGCTGTTTGCTGCGGCAGTGCCTGGTGCTTCTCATGGCCTGACCTGCCAAGGGGGCAGGGAGGCCCTGGGCTGTTGCTGTGGTCCCCATGGGAAAGCCTGCTGGCTGGGATCCTGGGTCTCATGCATGCTTGGTGAGTGGCGCCCCAGATCAGATCCCGGACAATATATTAATATATCCCCTTCATGGGTCACTGCCTTGTCGCGACAAAGGGGCTTGAGTAGCTCAATGAAGCTGTGAGCTCTGCCATGTAGGATTACCCAAGATGGACTGCTGCCTCCTGCTGGGCATCACTAACAACAAAGCTAGTGGAGATGACAGCATTCCAGCTGAGTTATTCAAAAACTTAAAAGATGATGCTGTCAAAGTGCTGCACTCCATATGCCAGCAAATTTGGAAAAGTCAGCAGTGGCCACAAGACTGGAAAAGATCAGTTTACATTCCAATCCCAAAGAAGGGCAATGCCAAAGATTGATCAAACTATGAGGATCACAACAAACTGTGGCAAGTTCTTGAAGAGATGGGAGTACCAGAACACCTTATCTGTCTTCTGAGAAACCTGTATGCGGGCCAGGAAGCAACAATTAGAACCGGACATGGAACAATCGATTGGTTTAAAATTGGGAAAGTGTATGACAAGGGTGCATACTGTCACCCTGCTTATTTAACTTATATGCAGAGTACATCATGAGGAAGGCAGGGCTGGATGATTCACAATCTGGAATCAAGATTGCTGGGAAAAATACCAACAACCTCAGATATGCAGCCATGCTAATGGCAGAAAGTGAGGAAGACCTAAAGAACCTTCTGATGCGGGTGAAAGAGGAAAGTGCAAAAATTGGCTTGAAGCTCAACATTAAAAAAACTAAGACCATGGCAACCACTCCTATCACTTCTTGCACACTATTGTTCTTTTCTGTTCCTTTTTTCAAGCAGGCATTTGTACTGTGTTGCTGGCAATTTCTCCTCCATTCCCAGAAGTTGACATGCAATCAACGAATGAAAAAATTATATTGGGCTGCAATGAGGGATCACCCACCATGTTCTACTGTGTCTTGGGCTATATGGATTTCTTGAGCCTTGTCAGTTTCTCTGTGGCTTTTCTTGCCAGGAGGTTACCTGACAGTTTCAATGAAGCCAAGTTCATCACTTTCAGCATGTTAGTCTTTTGCAGTCTGTGGTTGTCCTTTGTTCCAACCTATCTGAGCACCAAAAGGAAATACCTGGTAGCTCTGGAGATCTTCTCTATCTTAGCCTCCAGTGCTGGGCTGCATCTTTTCACCCAAATGTTACATTCTTCTGCTGAGGCATGAACTGAACAAAAGGGAAGAGCTAATAAAGAAAACTAATTGAAGTACATTTTCCTCCAAACTAGTGGTTCCCAAACTGAGGGTCGGGATCCACCAGTGGGTTGTGAGCCAATTTCAGGTGGGTTATGCAGCACCTAGAGCAGCCGTACTGAAAATATTGGGAACATGAGATGCTGGAAAGAGGGAGGGCTGTGTGATAGTTTTGCTTGTGTCAAGGTTTTTTCTGATTCACTTTGCTATTGGAAAATGGCTGAGAAATAACCCAATTTATTACTGTATTATTATGAAAACAGTGGGTTCTGGTGTCACAATGACGGCACGTCCAGCCATGGAATCACTTCTGGTTGTCATTCTAAAAAGTGGATCCCGGTTCTGAAATGTTTGCAAACCACTGCTCTAAATAATTAGAGCTGCACATTGCCGACACTTGATTATTCCCTTTTTAAGAATACTGTGTTGTTGCACGATTCAGCATCTTTTACCAATACTCCTTGGGATGGGAGGGTGTCTGGATTTTGGAATAATTGAATAAATATAAAAGCAATGCTTCCTCTTGCTCTTTTCATTGTTGCCCATATGGGTGTCTGCTGGCCTCTTTGACAGTTTTCACCAATGTCTGTATAGGTACACATCACAGAGCAGAGAATATAACTTCTAGCCTGTATCTCAGTGTTGAGAAAAAAAGTCTTGTAACTCGAATTTTGACATTTTGGCCTGACTCTTGTCTGAATTGAGTCACTCTGACTCACTAAATCGACCACTGATTCACTGACTCATAGGACGCAATCCTAGCATGGAGCTAGGCCAGCAGAGTTAGGACAGCAAAGTTCAGCCAACACAAGGGCTACTGTAAAGTCTGTTTGGACCACTCTCTGAGTCAGAGAGGCCAGCACACAGACATGCGCCATCCTCCCTGACTCTGAGAGTAGTTCAAACGCGTTTTACAGTGTCCTTGTGTTGGCCAAACTTTGCTAGTCTGTACCGGCCTCACTTCAAGTTAGGACTGTGCCCTTAATCGCCCTCCGTAATGCTCATATTCATCCTATTCATCTTGTCATCCACTGCATCTCCAAGATCCCTCTCACATGTTGTGCTGCCAAGCCAGATATCTCCTATCTGCATCCTTGGTTATTTTTGTCTAAGGCAAAACCTTGCATTTGCCCCTGTTGAACCTCATTTTATTCATTTTAGCCTAGTATTTCACTCAGTCAAGGTCAATCCTGAAATTCCTTTCTGGTGCTGGGAGAAAGCCTACATGCTGGAACATGTTGAGTTCTAAGGAAAACTTTCAGCTTGAGATTTTTTTTAAAATCTAGAAATTGATTTATTTTCTTTCAAACCAGACATCTTTGACCTACAGACTGGGGTCCATATTTGGCCCACCACAAGATTTTGTCTGGCACGCAGCAACTTGTGTGTGTGTGCATGTGTGCGCACGCGCGCGTGTGTGTGCGTGTGTGTCTGTTTTGGTCAGAAAATTTGCAAAATTCACATTTTTACTCATTATAAATCATTTCTCAGTTTAAGCTGAGTTTAAGGATTGTTTCCTTGTCATTGTCACATTTCTCTTTTGTTCCGAATCATATCATGCTGACTACAAAAAAAAAATCAAAAAAAAATCCAAGTAACAATTATTCATTTATTTAAATTTCATTCATGCATAAATATTTTTTCAGCCCGTGAAAATGTGTGAAATATACGAAGTGACCCTTGTACTGGAAAAATGCAGAGACCCCTGTTTTGATTCTGGTCTCAAGATTAAAATTTGGATCATTTCAGTTTGTTCTTATTCCAATGAACTAAGAGCTCAATTCTCACCTGGAGTTAGGCTGGCACAGTTAAGACAGCAAACTTTGACCAGCACAAGGGACACGGTATAATACGTTTGGACCACTCTCAGAGTCTGAGAGGCCAGCGTGCAGATGTGCACCATCCTCCCTGACTCCCTGAGTGGTCCAAACGCGCTTTACGGTGGCCCTTGTGCCAGCCAAACTGTGCTGGCCTAACTCCAGGTGAGGATTGTGCCCTAAGTTTAAGTAAGCATTTTGCCACCTCCTTCTAACTTGAAAGACATTGGAATGTGGGTGTACATGACAGAGGAGACAACAGGGGCTGCCAGTTCCTGAGCTGCCCAGCTGCCTGAGCAAGCAGCAGTAGCCAGGTGGGTATGGTCGGCCCTTTTTCCCTCAATAAGTATGTGGGCGGGCGACTGGTCTGCTCACCTCTGTGCCAGCTATTTAGTGGGTGCAGGGGTGAAGGCCTCCATGTAGAGCCCCCTGCTCTACCTCTCCCTCACCCAGGAACTCCTTCCCACCCTGCCCAGTATCTTTGTAACACCAGTGAGGGTTAACCTTACCCCTCGCCAGCATCACTTTATTGTCTCAAGGCAAGGGGCTGCTGGGGGCTGCTGAAGCATGGGCAGTAAGAGCTTACTGCCCGTGCTGCCCATGCCTTAAGGCATATTTTTTTGGCACCAGTTCAGGCAGTACACTTGTACCACCCATGCTGAGGGGTTCAGGATTGAGCCCTCAGTGAGAAACAGAAGGCAGCAGCATATACTATATTGGTAAATAAGCACACTTTTTAAGCACATCGTTTATTGAGCTTTTTCATAAGTAGCCATAGTACATACTTACAGTATCAGCAAACCAGACAAATTACTCTAAATATAACAGAATAAGGACCCTTTCCTAACCAATGTTCCAGTGGAAATGCAGCTGCAATGCAATCCCATGGCAGGGGAACAAACATTCCTTCACCTTGAGGAGGACTTCGTGATTGCCTCCCCACTGCAGGATGTAGTACCTGCCCCATTGGTGTGGCTGCATCAGCACTGGAAAGTTGGATGGGATTGAGCCCCCAAAGTGTACAACAGAAAATAAAGCATGAGTTCACAATAGTCAGAAAACTGAAATACGTTTGCATTGGTTGGGTTTTTATGTGTCCTCTTCAGGCTTCAATTAAAACAGCAGATACCCTCTCTTATAAAAGCTATCTGACTCAGAGCGCAATCCTAACCTGGAGTTAGGCTGGCACAGTTAGGCCAGCCAAGTTTGGCTGGCACAAGGGACACCATAAAGTATGTTTGGACCACTCTTGGAGTCAGAGAGGCCAGCACACAGTCGTGCACCATCCTCCCTGACTCTGAGGGCGCAATCCTAACCTGGAGTTAGGCCGGCACAGTTAGACCGGCAAAGTTTGGCTGGCATGAGGGCCACCAAAAAGTGCATTTGGACCACTCTCTCTGGACGCAATCCTAACCTAATAGGATTGTGTCCGCACAATAATTCATGCTTTCAGGCAATTGACAAGTGAGTTTGAGTCTAATGATTACCATTCAGGGCGGGGATGGAAGCATAAACCACAGCATTGTGCAAGTTCCAGTAATCAAGTAAAATGTTAGGTGCAAGACTTTCTAAATGAATTGGGAATTATAGATTATCATGTCTGACTGATTCCCTAGCTTTGCTTCTGGACAAACATGCCATTTAAAAGTAACAAAGGAAGAACCACAAACCTTTGATTCTTACTAATGTCTCCTAATTATCTGGTCCTTGCTGTTCAACTCAGGTCTCATGGTGATTATGTAGAATTTAGGGGAAAAGATACAGCCCAGTAACCCTGCACTAGAGGCCAAGATTGAGAAGATCTCCACCGCCACCATGGATTTTCCTTTGGAGCTCAAGTAGGTTGGGACAAAGGAGAGCCAAACACTGCAAAAGACCAGCATACTGAAGGTGATGAACTTGGCTTCATTGAAACTGTCAGGTAATTTCCTGGCAAGAAATGCCACAAAAAAACTGACAATGGCCAGGAAGCTCATATAACCCAAGGCACAGTAAAACATAGTCACAAATCCCTCATTGCATTTCAGTACAATTTCTTTAGCCGTGGAATGCATGTCAACATCAGGGAACGGAGGAGAGGTTGCCAGCCAAACAGTACAAATGCCTGCTTGAATAAAGGAGCACAAAAGGACAATGGAGTTGGCCAGTCTTTTCCCCACCCATTTCCTCATCCTGGATCCTGGTTTGGTGGCCATGAAGGCCAGAACCACAGTGATGGTCTTTGCTAGCACACAAGACACAGCCACCGAGAACACAAGGGCAAAACTAATTTGTTGGATAAGACACATCATCTTCTCTGGACGGCCAATAAACAGGAATGTACAGAGGAAGCAGAGCAGAAGGGAGCTGAGGAGAGTGAACGTGAGATCTCGGTTGTTGGCTTTGACGATGGGAGTCTCGTGGTTTCTCATAAAGGTTCCAATAACTAAGACTGTGACCAAAGAAAATATGACAGCCAAAATGACTAAAACGATCCCCGTAGCTTCTTCATATGATAAGAATGTTACTCTTTTGGGAATGCAGAAATCATGGTCTTTGTTAGGATATTGATCTTCTGGGCATTTGAAGCAATCATCCCTGTCTAAAAATGAAAAGCGACCATTTTAATTTTCTCCCCATTTTTTTTTCAAATTGGGTCTTGCAGATACTGCTTTGTGTCCAATGATATGAAAGATATAAAAGGGGGGTATCATGCAGATTGAGGCAAGGAGAGGTTTGAGTCAGAAATAGTTCAGTGGCAGAAGAGGGAAGATCCTCGTGGCAACAGTGACAGGGGGATTGCCGACGATTGACCATGTGCGGTTAACCAGCAATGTTACAAAATTTTTGCCCTCAAGCATCCTGTGTCTACTGACCTCATCTACCTCTGATGAACCAATTGAAGAGTCAGCCAAATCCATGGGCTCATCCCTAGGCCACACGGCCCCAATTCGGGCTGCATGACCTCCTCGGATCTGAGACCACTTGGCCTGAATCGGGGCCTCCCAGCCTGGGGAACAGGCTTAGGATTGAGCCATAAGCCAAATCTGAGGCCTGCCCCCCTTCTTGGCTGGCACACCTGCCAGCCCACCCACAGCCTGCCCAGTAATGGCCTTGCGCCACCCATTCCCTCCCTCGTGCCGGCATGGTGCCTCCCCTGCACCAGCTGGCTTCAGCTGGCTCAAGGGAGGTGCGGCATTAGCATTAGCGCCGAAACAGGATTGCTCTGCCCATGTGTTGTATTTGTGTGTGCAACTCTGTGGATATGACCTTTAAAGCCCTTTACGGCTCGGGTCCGGGGTATTTGAGGGACTGCCTCTTTCCATACAATCCTACCCATGCTCTGAGGTCATCTGGGAGGGGCCCTTTTGACTGGCCGGCACCAGGAAAGGTGAGAGGGATGGAAGCCAGGAATAGGGCCTTTTTGGTGGTGGCCCCCTGACTTTGGAATCCCCTCCCCTTAAAATTAAGAACTGCTCCCTCTTTGGCAACATTCCGGCGGGGGTTGAAGACCTTTTTATTCCAACAAGCTTTTCATTGTTGACAAGCTGGCTGGTTTTTATATTTTTCTATTCTCTGTTAGGATCCATGGGGCTGGCTGTTTAAATTTTAAATTTTAATTATTTCAATTACTGTGTTAACTATTGTTTTTAACTGTCAAATATTGTGTTTTTATTGTATTTTAAATGTTGTAAGCCACCTTGGGTGCCTTTGGGCAGAAAGGCGGGGCGTAAATTAAATACATAAATAAATAAATAAATAAATAAATAATAAATATTTATTTTATGCCAATAAAGGTTTCCATACAATTTGAAGAAGCAATTTGCTACTCAGTGCCTGCCCTGGTCACCAGCATACCTGAATGTATCTCTTTAGCTAGCAAATGCTAATCCCAAAGTAGCCTCCACTCTGAGAAGTACCTACATCTGCTTTAAAGGCCCACTTCCAGGCTTCCTGCTTCTCCATTGTTGCCCTAGAAAGCACTGATATAGAAGCTATACTTCATTCAACCACTAGGTGGGGTGCATAATGGACTCTAATGGAATGTAGGAAGGTAGGAAATGGGATTTTGGCTCCGTTTTCCTTTGTTACAAGGCATTTAAAGGTGAACCCTGGTATCAGTGGTGAGTTAAATCAGTGGATACCAAATCAGTTGATAATGAGGCACTACTTCACATACATCTGTGTATACACATTGTATTTCTTACCATTCTCACTTGAAATTTTCCCTTCTGGGCATGGAATGCAATCAAAACAGCAAAATGGTTTCCCCTCTTGTTTCCTCCTGCTGTAACCAGGGTGGCAGCTTTCAGAACAGACAGAAAGTGGCTGTGCCTGCCCCATTCATGGAAGAAATACAATTTTACCAGGTGGATCTAAAGTTAAGTACACACGTATTTGACACAGAATTATTGTCTTCTTGAATTCTACAGAGCTCTGGACAAGGAAACGTTTGTTGATGATTTTCAATGTATTATTAGCAACCTACTAGCAGAGGCGTTTCTACAGGGATGGCAAAGCTCTAAGTTTTGCAAGAAGCCTTACCTTGCAGTGGAAATCACTCCTCTCCTGCACCGTTTTAGCCAATCTTGGCGTTGCTTACTGGCTACAGCAGCAAGGGAGAGGAGGGATTTACATGACAGGGTAAGGCTTCTTGCAAAACTTAGAGCTTTGCCATCCCTGTAGAAACGCCACTGCCTACTAGAACAGAGGTTCTCTATATTTTCAGCACTGGGAACTATGTTTTAGAATAACAATCTGTCTGGGACTCACCAAAGTGCTATCACAGCCAGAAGTGCCATCATTGTGATGCCAGAACTTGCTGCTTTCTTAATAATGCAGCAATAAGTTATTTCTCAATCATTTTCCAATAGCCAAGTGAATCAGAAAGGGGGAAAAAAGCCTATTTACAACCTTGACACAAGCAGAATAATCACTCAGCCCTTCCCATTTCCAGTGTCCCATCTTTGCCTATTTTAGATTATGGTTACTATAGATGGAACTATGGCTACTATAGTTGCTGCACAACCCACCTGATATTGGCCTGTGTCCTACCTAGTGGGTCCTCACCCATAGTGTGAGAAACACTTACCTAGAAGTTCTCACTTTTGTGACCAAGGTGTGAATCAATGATGTTGAATCCCTTGAGAATAACATCCTCAAGATATTGTATTTTACCGCAGAGGAACACTATGAGTCTTACAGCAGCTATAAGTTCTAGTAAGGAGGTTTATTCAAGAGGGTTAAAGCCTCCGTTTGCCCGAAGATAAGATCCGAAGGTCGCCAGTTCGTGAACACCGGAAGTCTCCGTGAGCGGCAGACCTTGAGAATTGCAACTGATAAGAGCTGCCTCCAGCTGCCTGTGAGAGAGGAGTTGTGCTGGGCCAGATGTTTCTTTGGTGGGAGCAGAGAAGCCATCTATCAGCCAGCAGGAAGGCAAGTGTGTGGCCAGAAAGAAGGATTAAACCACGAAAGTTCCATCTGTATGTTGTTGTAGTTCTTGAAAGATAGAACTTCTTTGTAATTTGTAAAAACCCCTTGTGGGTTTAGAGAAATAAAGCCTGCCTATGTAAACCGCCTTGAATTAAAGCCAGAGGAGCAATCTAATGGCCAAAGAAAGGCGGTATATAAATATTATTATTATTATTATTATTATTATTATTATTATTATTATTATTATTA
>JAJKFI010010459.1:0-11927 GCA_029204185.1 Lerista edwardsae
GAGCTGCATTGCCCTGACCCTGGTGCTGGCCTGGTGGTTAGGATGGCACTCTCAGGCTCACCTAACTCACAGGGTTGTTGTGAAGCCCCAAGGATGGACGGACTTTGAAAACCGAGGTCCTTGGAGGAACGGCCGTATTCATGTAAATGAATGAATAAAGGACTGTAGAATGGCCATAAGACATTTCAATTTTTATGATTTCACATTTATATCGCTGACATAGGGGTCTCCCAACATTTTAGCCATTGGGCCACATCAAATATCTGGCACAATGTTGAGGGTGGGAAAAATTAATAAATAAATTTAAGTATAATATTTAAATAAATATATTTGAGACGGAACTTGAATGAATGAATGAATGAATGAATGAATGGGCTTAAAATTCCAGGATCCCTCCAAGCACCAACACACACCACAGAAATAGAGTACATTAAATATAAATATGTAATGGACTCCCCTTCCCAAACCCCACAGGAAGCTTCCTTCCATGTGCTGGAGTAAGTCTCTCGGAAAGAGCTGCTCACAGGAAACACTCACAGCACGTTCTGAGGGCCGGGGAGTCCTCATTGACCCTCAGAAAGCCATCAAAGGCCTTCAGGGGGCCTGAAAATATCACTTTCGGTCCTTGAAAAATCAAGGATGTGAGCATTTTCTGATTTTCTGATTAGCAGAGATACATCTACAACAAGGGAT
Source organism: Lerista edwardsae (assembly GCA_029204185.1). Taxonomy (NCBI): domain Eukaryota; kingdom Metazoa; phylum Chordata; class Lepidosauria; order Squamata; family Scincidae; genus Lerista; species Lerista edwardsae. The sequence goes on from JAJKFI010010459.1 coordinate 694, forward strand.
CCCTTTTGACCACCCACTTTCTCCAAGCCTCACTCTTACAGATTTTCTACATAAGTAAACACGCAGGGATGGATTTATTGCTCCTCAACCCTCTTCTGAATGTCATACCCTGCCAGGATTGTGGCTTCTTGGGGATTGTCTTTATTGCTTGATACTTGGCCCTGCAAAATGAGGTCCTTTTGTCTTGTCCTACCTGAAAGGACTGACTGGGGCAGGGAAAGAGGCATCCCCACTGATGCACAGTCCCCATTTCAACACTGTAGCGAGGGAGAAAGGACAACAAAGCTGATCTAGTCGAACAGGGACCCAACACTTTCCTTTCGAGGTGGGAGAGATCAAGTGTCTAATCATGGACAGGAGAAATGGATTAGGAATCTATTTTATGTAGTGGACTGTATGTAGGGTCTTGCAATGCAAATCTGGGTTTCTGACCAAAGAGGTATGCCAGGGCAAGTCCTGCCTGAAACTTCCAATTGACTTCCTCTCTGTCCACGAGCCAGGCTGAGCCCAGAACTCCCCCAGCCTGAACCTCAAGGTGACACACACCCCGTTATGCCCATTGTCCAGCAGGAACGTTGTGATGGGTGAGCAATCCAGAGCCCCTCAATCCAAGGAAACCAGGACAGATTCCCTGAGCCTCCCTTTCTCATCAGGATGTCCCACTGTTGGAAAGCAAGAAGGAGCAAGAAGGGATTGCAATGCTCTGTGCTGGTACTACAATGCGATGCCCCTCTGTGCTGACTGGTATCCCAGACTGCTGTTTTCCACAATCCTGACGTTTTCTGCAAGCGGTTCAAATGTACCCAGGACACCATGTCTTAAAATGTCAACGTGGTGTTTCATTCCTTCTCAGCTTAAACGGACCAATGACTTCTAACGCTGTCATGTAACAGTGAATCCTATTCGCCCTCCCCTTTCTGTAACTGCAAATACCTCTGTATAAATGTGTGGACCGTGAGATGCAGAAACTGGGACAGGTCCGTACACCTGCCCACTTTTAGCTCCTGCGCCCTTCATTAGCAAAGCCTTTCCCCCCCACTATTTTCCATCCAATCCAGCGCTGGTCTCCCTTTTGGGGGGGTTTGACGTCATTTGCTCCTCTTTTCAAGCAAGCTTTTTCCTGGGGTGTTTTCACCTCTTCCCGGGCACGCCAGGCGAGACCCCCCTCCAGAGGTCCACAGCCTGGGCAGCTAAAGGCAGCGCCGGTCCTGTGTCCCCTGCGCCGAGCCTCCCTCACGTCAGCCAAGGCCAGCCGGCGCGAGGGAGGCTCCGAGTCCAGACGGGCCTGGGAGTGGTGGGGGGAGGGAGATGCTGGGGGAGGGAGGGAGGGCTGGAAGTGGGCGGGGTCCAGATTCCGCCACAGGGCCCAATCCGCAGCCCATCCAGGAGGTGGGAATGAAGCGCCAGCCCTACTGTAGTGCCCACCTGGATGACACTGGGATCTTCAGTGATTCTTGGGAAGAGCATCTGGAGCATGAGAAGAGTGTTTTTCCAACCCTAAAAGGTGCTGGACTGACTTTGTGAGTTTCCAAGTGCCAATTTGCTGAAGGAACCGTGCAGTATCTGGGACGTACCGTTGGGAAGGGAAAGATGAGGCCTATGGATGCTAATGTGGACAGTATCTTGACTTGGCGTGTCCCTCAAAACAAAAAGAAGTGCCAACTTTTATGGGATTGGCTAACTTCTACCAAAAAGATATTTCACATTTTTCAACTTTGGACACACACCCCCGACTAACTTGGGCCGTCAGCCTTGGCCTCAGCAGGTGGTGTGGACTGGAGTGCCAACCGTCCTTGGATGCCTCAAAGCGGAGTTTGGCAGCTGCATCTGTGCTGAGGGCTCCTCTTTCCTCCGAGAAGTTCCTGGCCCAAACGGATGCCAGCATGTCCGGGGTCGGGGCAGTTTTCTTACGAGAAACGGAGGAGGGGGATTTGCACCCTATTAGGTACCTAAGCAGAAAGTTGTTCCCAGGAGAGAAAAACGATGCCATTGTAGAACTGGAGGGTTCAGCCTTGGTGTGGGCCTTCTCAGAGTTACGACCATATTTGTGGGGTGATTGTTGCTCCAGACAGATCATTCATACTGGCCACCAGTATGTTTACCTCAAAATGCCAGATGCAGGGGAGTGGCGATGACATGCAGGCATCTTGTTGTCTTGTGTGCTCCCTGAAGCATCTGGTGGGCCACTGTGAGATCCAGGAAGCTGGACTAGACGGGCCTTGACCAAATCCAGTGGGGTTCTTCTTATGCTCTTATGACGTGCTGAAGGGAATTCCATCCCATATTTAAATAATCAGGCGGACTTTGGGATGGGGAGTGTTATCAGTGATTCTCTTATTCTTTTATTATTTCAGCCCAATCCTGTGTTTTAAAAAACCACCAGAGTAACCCACTCCAGAAAAAGATGCTGCTTCCTGCGAGGGGGAAATCCCACTGGTCTCTCCAGGGTAAGGGAACATTTGCTCCCTTGCCTGGGGTAAGCCTCTGCCATTCAAACACCATCTGAATGGATCTGCATCAGTTCATTTGCTGGTCTTGAACGGACCTCGGAAGGAGGATTAGGAACAGGGAATATCAGCACCCTCAGCGATACCACCCCCGTCCTGGCCTTGATCTGTCCCCTCCCCACCCAGGCCTCTGCCCCACCCCTCCCCCACCCCACCTACCCCTGCACTGACATTGCAGCCCTGGGGTCACCGTGAGGCCACCGGCACACAGCAGCAGCCTGGCTGCACTGAAAGGCGCGTCACCTTTCGCACCAGCCATCAGGGAAATGCGGCCAGAAGGCTAGTTTGGGATCTTTTTCCTTGCACTCAGGTCATGTTTGAGCAATGAAAGCCAGCCTTAAGCCAATGTGACCAATGTCGTCGCCTCGGGCCTCGCATGTTGGGGGCCACCGTGTATGATACTTCAGCTAAGATCCCTGCGGGCTGTAGGTCAGTGGGGCGAGCAGAGCTGCTTTGCCTTCAGCCCTCCCACCTGTCCTTGCCTCGGAATGGCCCGAAATAGGCTCCAGGAAGCGGTTGTCATCATGTCACCACCAACTATTTCCATATGGCATAGTGAGTGGAGGCTCCAAGAGGAAGGTGGGGGGCCCCATGGAAATGCCCTGCATTGTCCCCCACCACTCCTAGAGCCAGCCCTGTGAGCAGCAGACAGCATCTCAAAGGCCTATGATGGGGAGTGCAACCTCCTTATTTGAGAGGTGGGCTACCTTGGAGTGCCGGATGCAGGGGAGTGGCAACGAGATGCAAGTCTCCAGTTGTTGGGTGTTTTCCCTGAAGCATCTGATGGGCCACTGTGAGATACAGGAAGGTGGACTAGATGGGCCCTTGTCCTGATCCTGTGGGTCTCTTCTTATGTTCTCTGTGTTTCACCTCTCCATTGTCAAAATTGCCAGTTGACCCCCACTCTCTGATTCCTGGTCCTCAACCAATTCAGAAGCCATCAGAGGACCTTCTGCCATCTGCTCTTATTCCCTGACTGTGAAGGTTTCTCAACAACCTTTGATGGAGGACCGTATCAAATGCCTTCTGAAAATCCAGATATATGATATCCACAAGTTCTCCCACATCCACATGCCTTTTCTTTGACCTTTTCAAGGTCAATGTGTTTTGGGATTTCCTAGATGTGTTTTGTGATTTCATCTTTGATGTGGCTTTCTACCATCTTACCCAGAACTAACAACGCCAAAGAGAGGAGGCCTTTGCAAACAAAAAAAGGGAGTTTCTTGTGGCAAAACGCAGTGAAAAGACACGGTTGAGCCTCAACAGGGAGAGTGATCCACCGCGTGGGTGCCAGGAGCCCTCTGTGGGTGCAAGTGGTGCCAATGGGGCCTGTTCTGCATCCTGCACTGGAGTCTGAGTCCCAGAGGGCTCCTCCAGGAAAGAGAATGTTTGTTCCCTTCCCTCGGAGGGGCATTGCCCTGAACCCAGTGCTGGAAGTTAGGTTAGGATTGTGCCCTGTGCTGTTTCCTAGAGAGACTGTTCTTCTCCAAAGGGCAGGTGAGCAGCTTCAGTTTGGCAGCTGAGGAAGGAAAGGTCGGCTGGGGGTGGTCAACTGGCCCACGAGGCAATGTGGGAGGTGGGCCCAACCTGCTGCCTCAGCTCCCAACTGCACCTCATGGCCAGACAGGATGGAGCATCGTCCGAAATGTGTGTCAGATGCCAATTCCTGTACTGTATCTCTTCACAGGACAGCGTTGGCCTAGACGAGTGTTTCTCACACTGTGGGGACCCACTAGGTGGGTTGTGAGCCAATTTCAGGTGGGTCCCCATTCATGTCAATGTGCATTTCATTTTTAATATTTCATTTTTTTCATTTGATGCTGTTGTCTGTCCTTTTAACAGGTTACTCAGGATACGCTTTTAACTATGATCCTCCTATACAAGTGAGGATAGAATTGCAGCCTTTGGGAGGTTTGGGGTTTTTTAAAAAACAGACCAGCAACTGCTAGGGAGGTTAGGAGACTTGTTTATTTTTAAAAAAAATATAAATCGTGCACTCATTGTAAACTTTTAATTTTCTTCCTTAATTTGTTTGATTTTTGTCAGATCGGGGCGTTAAAAAGTTTGCTGCATGATGATGTCACTTCCAGCCATGACGTCACTTCCTGGGGATCCCAACAGATTGCCGTTCTAAAAAGGGAGCCTTGATGCTCAATGTGTGAGAACCACGAACCTAGACTTGGCTGCAGTATGTGCTTTGTGACATGCCTGAAATGGTTTTCAACCCACTGGTGGGTCCCAACCCACAGTTTGAGAACCACTGACCTAGACTGTTGAAAGTTTTTCTTCACCGAGTTGCCCTCTGAATGACCTAAGAAAGTTGTCTGAGCAGGACTGGTGAAACATGCAAACATATTTTTTCCAGCTGTCCACCTGCGCATGGAGCCACACAGAGAGCCCAGGATGTTGCCAAAGTGATTCTGTCCCTTATAATTATCCAGATCATTATAATTTCTGCTTCATTCAGAAAGCCTGTTGGGATCCTAACAGAGATTGCCTTTGAAAATAAGAAACCTCAGAATCAAATGCAACATGTGACAACTTCTTGTGCTCAGTCTGGAAGGACTGGGGAATAAATCTGCCCTGCACCAATGAGAGTCTGGGCTGAGATTCAGGGGAGGGGGGGACTCTGTCGCTGTGAGGTTTACCATCATCGGCCTCTGAAGACCTGAAGCTCTGTCTGGACTCCACCTGTCTTAGTCCCAACATCCCTGCTTTTCGAAAAGGGCTTTGCTTTGAAGGGACTGCCTTTGCAGCAGAGGGCAGTCATGGTACATGCGCTTATGTCCACAGGAGGCACACCCAGAATAAGTCTGCTGCTCATACTTCTGCTGCTGCCCCAGGCTCTGTGCAATTTGCTGAAGAAAAAATGCCCATTTAGTTGGACGGGTGATAAAAAGACCCCATTTAATTATTACAAGCCAGGTGACTACCTAATTGGTGCAATCGTATCTACACCAAACGTTAATCTTAAGTCACCTGTATTCTCCAGGCCTCCTTTTGATGTCTTTGTTCGGTAAGTAGTCATGCAGTGATTGATTGATTGATTGATTGAAATTCCTTTCTGCTTCTTTGGCTGTGCCATGATCCTTGTTTACCAGGGACTGTCCTTCTTGCCTGGTACCTGGAATCTGTCAATTATGTTCCTCTTTTGCTCTCTTCTGCTGTAAGGGAAAGAATTGGGAGGGACACCACATGCCCAGCTAGTGCACAGCTTGGCACGTTTCTTTGGATGGTGATGTCTGATAGAACCATCAGGCTCCTCTGGCAGAACTTTGGCTCCATTCTTTGCCTTTCAACCCTCTTTGCTTTTCAAATCAGCAGGCTTTGGGGAGCAGGCTTTCAGGCTTTGGGGAGCTGCTGCTTCTTGCTGGGAAGGCCCTGGAACTGATTGGCCGCCCTCCTCATGGCTGATGGAGGCAGTCAGTGTAGCTGGAGAGGGTTGCAAGGCAGGGAGTCTGTGGTGCTTTCCATCCCAGCATGCAATTCTTCCCAGCATGCTGAAGTTTTCAGAGGTGGCAACACTTATGCTCTGTTTATGAACACTGTTTTGGAAGGGAGTGTCAGCAGATTGCCAGAGGGGTGGCTCAGGCACAACAGAACCAGACGCTCCTCTTCAGACATGTATTCATAGGAACAGCCCCAATGGATCAGGCCAAAGATCCTAGTCCAGCTTCCTGTGTTTGACAGTGGCCCACCAGATGCCTCAGGGAGCACACAAGACAACCAGATAGTCGCATCTCGTTGCCACTGCCCTGCATCTGGCAATACTGATAAAGGATGGAGGTTGAGCTAATCATCATGGACTGTAGCCTGGAATGGACTTTTCCTCCTGAAATTTGTCCAGTCCCCTTTTGAAGGAGCCGAGGCCAGAAGCCTTGCTGACCCTACTTTCTGATTTGTGCTGTCCTGCTGATTTTGCTGTTGAGGTCATGAATTTTTTTGTTCACATTGCCCTTCCACTGAATGGTGTGCAGAGTTCCTCCTTTTGTCCTCACAACAAGCCTGTGAGCGCAATCCTGACCTGGAGTTCGGCTGGCATAAGCTAAGCCAGCAAAGTTTGGCCAGCACAAGGTATAGTGTAAAGCTCCTTTTGACCACCCTTTGAGTTAGGGAGGATGGCGCACATCTGTGCCCTGGATTTTGTGACTCCGAGAGTGGTCCAAACATACTTGACGGTGTCCCTTGTGCTGGCCAAACTTTGCTGGGTTAGCTTATGCCGGCCTAACTCGGTGTAGGATTGCGCCCTGTGTGTGAGGTGAGACTGAGGGTACGAATCCTAACTAATTTTCCAGCACTGGGTTCAGGGCAATGCAGCTCTGAGGTAAATGAACAAAACTTCCCTTATGTGGAGGAGGCCTCCGTGACTGCCGGTCGATTGCAGGATGCAGCCCCTGTCCCCTTGGCACAGCCATGTCAGTGGTGGGAAGGTGGTTCAGAAAGAATCGTGTCTGGCCCAAGCGTCACCCCGGAAGCTTCCTGGCTAAATGGGGATTTCAACCTGGATTCTCCAGGTCTCAGTCCCAAACCACCACACAAGAGCCACTTCGGAGCAGGCTGGAAGTCTGCTCAGAGTACATAAAAACAGAAGGAGAGCCCTGCTGGATCAGGCCGAAGGCCCAAATAGTCCAGCTTCCTGTATCTCACAGTGGCCCACCAGGTTCCTCAGGGAGCCCAGGAGACAGCTAGATGCTTGCATCCTGTTGCCGCTCCCTTGTACATGGCATTCGGACGTAGCCTCCTATTAATGTAAGAGGTTGCACAACACATCATGGCACATAGCCCATGATGGACATTTCCTCCAGAAATCTGGCCAATCCCCTTTTAAAAGCATTTAGGCCAGATACCATCACCACCTCCTGTGGCAAGGAGTTCCACAGCTTAACTGCCTGCTGGGTAAAAAAATATTTCCTTTTATCTCTTCTAACTCTCCCAACACTGACATTTAGTGTATGTCCCCTTGTTCTGGTGTTGTAAGAAAGGGAAAAGAACATCGCTCTATCGACTCTATCCCTCGCATACATAATTTCATGTGTCTCAATCATGTCCCCCCTCGGGTGCCTTTTTTCTAGACTGAAGAGCCCCAAATGCTGCAGTCTTTCCTCATAAGGGAGGTGCCCCAGCCCAATACTCATTTTCAGCACACTCTTCTGCCCCACTTCCAGCTCCACTATATCTTTTTTGAGATGTGGTGACCAGAACTGTATGCAATAATCCAGTTGTAGCGTTACCATCAATTTGCACAATGGCATAATCTTACTATTGTTCGAAGAGTAAAATAAGAGTCTGGAAAAGGTCTTGCAGTAAAAGAAGCAATTGTGCTTTCATAGAGTGGAAGATCAAAATGTAACATATCGTTTTGCTGCAGTAACGAAGGTTCATTACTCTGGAACTTCCTGCCTTTCATATTAGCAGCTCATGAAATCAACGAGAATCCCAGGCTCTTGCCCAATGTCACTCTTGGCTACAATATTTATGACAACTATGCCAATGCAAGGCTGACTTATGAGGCCATGATTGATCTGCTGACTACCAGGCAGAAGAATATTCCCAATTACAAGTGTGGAAAACGGAGAAAGCTGGTGGCTGTCTTTGACGGGGCTGATGCTAGAATCGCCACCCAGATTTCCAGCATGTTGAGCATCTACAAAATCCCACAGGTAGGAATCCCGGCACGGGAGAGGCTTCTTGACAGCACTTCCACTTGACAGTCTCTTCGGAGAGGTCTGGACCTTGAAAAATGAGGGATGGTCACAATCCGTTTTAAGGTATCCAGCCAGGCTACTGTATCCAGCGCAGGGGAGGAGGCTGCTGGAGGTCAATTCAGGGTAAGGGGATATTTTGCCCAGCATCTCTCCACAGCCTGCCCTAAAGGGCTACTACTATTCAGCTGGCACAAATCCAAGTCTCTCGTGTAGAGCTACTCAGCCCAGGAGCAGGATATGGCGCCCCTCCCCTCCCAGGCCTGATCTTGTTCCATTCAGCCCACACCACCAAGAAACGTCCCCAGAATGCCCTCCCACCCCTTCTCCGACCCCCTGCACCCATCTGGTGCAATCCAACTTGCTCTGCCCAGCACAGGGCCTGCAACACTGGTATTGCTGGTTCCTGTCTGTGTGTACCTGTGAAGGTGGATCAGGCCTGGGAAGGGTCACCGAACCTTCCTCCTTCCTGCTTTCCATCTCCTCCCTGCCACTGCTGCTGGGCCTGCCCTCTTCCTGCCTCTCCCCTCCCCATTCCGCCCCTTGCCTCCTTCCACCCCTCCCCACCTCCTTCCTGCCCCCTGCGTGATCCTACCTGGGGCACTGGGCATCTGCTGTGTGTGGAGCCAGCCTCTTCCCTCTTCCAGCAGCAGTTGGCCCGCACACTCCAGTTTCTCATCTTTCGCGACGACTGGGAAGTGTGGGATGCCACAGGGACGCTCATTGCAGTGGCACAAGGCCCTTCCTGATTGGGCTGCAAATCACACTTGGTCTGGTCTGGAACATCAGAATAGATGGAGAATGCACTGGGGGGAAACAGCCTGTTTTCTTCCTTTCCTTCTTAGGTTGCTTATGGTCCTGTCAATCAAGCTCTCATAGACAAAACTCAGTTCCCGTTTTCCTACCGCTTGATCCCCAAACGAGAGCCCCCTCACCTGGGAATGGTTAAGCTACTTCTGCATTTCAAGTGGACCTGGATCAGCCTCCTGACGACTGACGACGAAGATGGGGAAAGATTCACGAGGACCTTCACGGATTTGATGATCAGGAACGGTCTTTGTGTCGCTTCTTCAAAAAGCATCCCAGAGCTGGATTTGTCCAATGAACCATCTGTCAGAAAAGAGTTGATTGATCTCATGAAGTTTCTAATGCACAGACAAGTCAATGTTACTTTTTATAAATTGAACACTCAAGCCATGATGATTGTAGCAACAGCATTTCGGTATATGGACGTGGAATATAAATCAATTTTGGAGGAAGTTTGGATTGCAGCCTTTACTGATGACTCCATCTTGAGAATGATTTACACCTCTGATCCTCTCAGGAAAATTCATGGATCTTTGACATTCTTAAGGCAGACTCAGAGAAAGTCAGACTATGGCGATTACCAGTCACTATTGCTTAGCGTGCAGCAGTTTCTGAAGGAAGCATTTCGCTGTTCATATTCAAAGCCTGCCTTGTCCATGAAGGGCTGGGTGAGATGCAGAGAGAAAGAGATCCAGCAGGCCTTGACCCCAGAGGTGGTTGGATGGGTTCTGTCCGAAGACAATTCCAACATTTACGGCACTGTCCAGGCTGTGAGTCATGCCTTACAAGTTGCAATGTCATCCAGATTGACCTGGAAAGCGATCGCAGACTCACCCCATCAGATGATGCAGTCTTGGCAGGTATGTCTTGTTGGCCACAGACAGTCACTCTTCCAATGACCCCCATTTCTCCAGTTCCCGATGCAGACTCAGGAAAGCTTTCAAAAGAGTGGTGTCCCCACATTTCCAAAAGTATTGAAGGAAATCCAGATTACGAGGCTCCCAGCACAAGCTTCCCTGTGCTAGATCTTATTTATACGAGGTCGAATTTCCTTCCATCTTTCCCTGACTTCCTCTCCCGGACTCCTCGATGTTTGCAGCTGTCCATTCTCTACTCTCTGCTACTGGAGAACGATCTTGCCTGCCCAGGGAGTGACTCACTCAGGAACACTGGATCCATCTCCCATTCTTGGCCCCTGTCTGGACTGCTGCTAGAGGCTTCTGTTCAGCTGCCTCCTCTCTCAGCTCAGCCTTTCTTTGGTCTTTAGGAGGGTTTATATTATGGCAGGCGTTCTCCAGATTTTTTAGATTCAGTACAAGGGCCCCATCATGTATTTACAGACTGCCACAGGCCCAAAAAAATCAGTTTGATAAATGCATGAATGAAATTTGAATGAATGGATCCATTTTACTTGGACCTTTTTTCTAATCAGCATGATGTGATTCAAAACAAAAGAAAAATGTCCTATTGACAAAGACACAATGCCATGCTTAGCCTGAGACATGATATAGAATGGGTCAAAATGTCAAATGTTTTATGTTTCTGTGGGCTTGATAAATCTTGTGGTGGGCCAGGAGTGGCCCCCAGGGCAGAGTTTGGAGGCCCTTGGTCCCTGGCAATGGAGGCTGGATGTTGGGATCAGGAGCATAGCTAGAAGTGAGGCAAAACGGGAAGCACTGCATGTGCTGCAATGTGCTGTGTCAGTGGCCCTTGCCAGCATCTCAGCATCGCGATGTCACTTCCGGAACCATTCCAGGAAGTCATTCCAGGCAGCAATGGCAATGCACAGGAGACGCAGTTGGGTTCAGGGAGTGCTTGCGTGTGACCTTCACTGCCTGAAATGGCTCCGACAGCGAGGTTCCACTTCCATGGTGCATTGCAGCACCTGCAATATTTGCTCCCCTGTGGCTACTCCCCCAATTAAGATATGGCAGGATGAATTTTGGAAAAAGTTCTACCAAGTATGTACCGAAGAATAGCAAGATGGGCAAGGCTGAGATATCCAGTGTGCTTTTCAGTTTCTCAATGTGAATATTTTCCATGTCTTTCTAGCTTCACCCCTTCCTGCAACATCTCCGCATGAACCTCACTTCCACGGAGGGATTTTATTTGGATGCGGACGGGGACCTGGCCACTGACTTTGATATTGTGAACTTTGTGCTGCTTCCCAATAATTCCTTTTCTGGAGTGAAGGTTGGGAGTCTCGAGAGGGACGACA
>JAJKFI010010472.1:6169-41029 GCA_029204185.1 Lerista edwardsae
TGATCATATTGGTCTGCGTGTTCTCCCTCGCAATCGGCAACACGGCAGAAAGGAAAATGTGGAAGAGAGATAGTTGAAGAACCAGGTTTGAGGAAACAGACAAGACAGTATTGATATCCTGCCTTTCTGGTCATTCAGTTTCTCATCTGACTTTAATCAAGGCGGTTTACGTGGGCAGGCTTCTCTCAACCCCATATAAGGGTTGTTACATTCACAAGTTCTACCTTTCAAGAACACTACAGTCCAGGTGGTCTCCTTCACAGTCCAGCATCCCTCTGGCTGCTCACGCTCCCACGCATGGCTTGACAGGCTCTCCTCCACTCTCACTCGGGGGTCGTCAGCTCCGCTCCTCTCACCAGCTGGAGAGACTCATCTCCGTCAGCAGCCCTTATCGGCAGTTCACGGCTACTTCCGGCTGACTCAAACTGCCGTCCCAGGTGACCTTCAGGCTTCAGAGGCGGCAACTCTTCCGCTTGGCCAGACCCTCCTGCCCCTGTAGGACTGTAGCATGACTGCATATAGCAGCTGGAAACAGGAGCTCTACAAGCATGAGGAAGACCCAGAAATACAGCATCAAGATGAAATAACTAACAGCCAGACAAGCAGCTGCACAATCCTGAGCCCCGCAGCTCTGAAGCATCCAGTGGCACCAGAATGGTGACCACTGGACACTGGCCCTGCCAGGGGTCTGCAAGAGATCTCATCAGGGGAAGGGAACATTTTCTCCCTTCCCCTGGGGAGATCACAGATGGTGGCAATGTCCCTTCTCGACTCTGTGCTTGTGTTTGAATGGAGGTAGAATCGAGGAGGTCCCTGTTGGATCATCTGGAGGAGGGTCAGCATTGGCAGAAGAAGCTGCCACCCGCTTCCGCACTTGCTTTACAGCCTGGGCCAACCCAAGACCTCCTGACCTTGAGGTGGCAGTTCAAATGCAATTCTCATTACCTAGTGATGTGCAAGCCTCTGCTCTTCTTACTTCCTGGACTGGAAAAGGAAGAGGGGGTGGAACTGAATAGGAAGTAGGGAGGAGAGGAAAGGGAGTGGGGAGGGGGAGGAGCAGCAGTCATGGCAAGAGGGAAGACGAAGAAGGGCATGCCCACCCATCTGCTGCCCTGAAGCAGCTGCTTCATGAATGGACTGGCCCTTTCCACAGCTCAGAGGTACTTGCTTTACATGCAGACGATACCAGATTCAGGACCCAAGACTCTGGGCCAGATCGCCAGCGGTACACACGTACCGCCAGCTCTGGGTGTTGCAAACATGCCATAAAGCATGTCTACAGCACCTGGAGAGTAGGTACTGCCTGCACTGGGGCAGTGCCAGTCAGTGCTGCTACCCAGCATGGGTGGTATGGACAGACAGTGCTCCAGCAATGCTGGCCAGCAGCAACTCCTATCAGGGCAGGAGGCGGCAGGGAAAGAACCAGGCAAGGGGAAGGGTCCTCTGTGCAAACCTGCTTTACAGTGCAAATGTGCTTTACAGTGCATTTGCAATGCTCCTGGGCTGGCACATGGGACTTGTGCCGGCCTAACTCCAGGTTAGGACTGTGCCCTGTGCCTCCAATTTATGTCTTGGATCTAAGAGCCAATTATTGCAAATTATAAGCCACCATCTAGTTGTTATTGGGAGTGTTGCTCATAACTTTTGCTGTGCTATATTCCTAGAAAAGTTTGCCCAAGAAGCAAAGCAGAGCAAAGCAAAGCAAAATTATTAGTAATGCATATTCCACAAGGCCAAGATCATTTTCTCAAGACCTTTGGAGACCACTTTGGTAAAACCCAGTCATACTGGAAGCACCACTGGGTAAGACACGTTGTTTAGCACATTTTGTCTTCCTCTGGTCTAGGAGTAAGTAAGCTTTTTTTTCCTATTGTGGATGAAATTGCTCCTTATTCAAACTCACCTTACTGAGCAATGCTCTTTTGTTTGTATGAGCTTACTGGATTATTTAATACATTTTATTGTTCATCAAACTATTGTGTAGTCTCTGGCTTGGGGAAGAGTGCTCTGGGAAACCCCCAAGTTGCTGGTTTGTTGGGATATTTTATTCAGACCAGAGAGAGAGGTGTTGTGAGCACAGTCTCCTTTAAGATACAGGCAGCTATGTCTATACAGCCATGCCACTGTATTGCTGGGCACCAGGGAAATTTAGAATTGGGCTGCTCTCTCTCTACAAAGCCAACGACATGGCAGTGATAAGCTATAGAGAAGGATCTGGGGAATGTTCAAAAGAAGCCAAGCAAATTTCTCAAAAACAAGGAATATTTCTCAGGATTCCCCATTTCTAGAGTTGCTCTAAAAAGATTGTGAATTGTGAAAGGGGTTTTTACAATTCTTCACATTCAGGTTGAGGAGATGGGAGCTATCAATCCTAAAACTGATTCAGTCATTCTTCAATGGTAACATTCTTTGGGGGTTTATCCAGTAGTGTCATTCACAAACGAGCCGCCGGAACGCGAGGCAGGACTTACTGCCTGATTGGCTGGCCGTTTGTGACGCATCGCTGCCTGCCCGACCGCTGCGCAGACACCCCTGGCTTCGGAGGGGGTGCTTGCTTGCCTGGGGGGGGCGCTGGGTGCCTAGGCGAGCCGTGGAGGGGCGCGCCACCCGGAGGGAGCCCCCGCAGCAGGCGGGCAGGCAGCGACGCGTCATGGACTGCCTGTCAATCAAGCCGTAAGTCCCGCCTCGCATTCCAGCGGCTCGTTTGTGAATGACACTACTGGGTTTATCTCATTGAGAGTGCCATCAGAGAGAGAGAGAGAGAGAGAGAGAGAGAGAGAGAGAGAGAGCTATCTTTGACTCTCTGGCAGTCTGCATCGGAGGAAAACATCACAGCCAACATTGTTTCAGCAATACATTTATTTTAAATGTAGAAAAAGAAGATTTTCAAGATGCGTATAAATTATACCATATAAGAAACAGTATATGGCTGCAAATTATCTTGAAAATTCTGAGTGAAAAAAATACATTAACCTTTTCAACAAATTGACCTAGAAAAAAACTGATCAACATTATTTCCAAAATTCTTTTAAACCAGATATGACTACCTGGACTCGATATTCCATTACATAAAATATGCTAAGAAGCAAGCTGATATCCCTGAGAAAAGACTATGGATTATCTATTTATTAATGGCAGCTCATATATTTTGAGAGAGATAACTATAGAGACTCCATCTACATCAGAATGGCTTAAAAGTCTGGCCTATGGCAAAAAGCAGGCTAACAATGTACAAAGGATGAAAGGAAGGGGATTTTAATTATTAAAATAATTATTAAAATAATTATTAAAATAATTATTATTATCAAAATAATTATTAAATAATTAGTATTAATGAGAATACTAGTGATTATACAATTGTTGAAATGAAATGTTGAAATTATACAATTTGCTTCTGAATAGTACAACATGAATTAAAGGTGATGGAGACCTATTTGATGCAAATATTTGACGAATTAGTATGAATGGTATAATATAATTATACTAAATAATATAGTTACAATATTATGCATAAAACAGGAAATGCAATCCTAAGGGTACCTGTGACATCCATGGCGGTCCCGCCGGTGGTCTGGGACATGTCAGGGCGATGATGTTCGTGCAAGTGGTGGCGTTGTAGGCGGCTGGTGCGGACAGAGGGACGAGACACAAGGGCTGCAGTTCTATGTACCCTATTTAATTGACACAAAGCCTTCACATTCATCAGGCCGGTATTGCACAATAACAGAAAAGCAACAGGGGGCCACATTACCTCATGGGTCCCCCTTGTTATAGTCCAGGTGAGGTTGGAGCCTAAGGCTTAGAAGGAGTGACGCCGGCTGGCACGTGGTTGTTGCTGCAGTGCGGCTTGGGTTTCCTGCCCTTCCTCGCCGGGGTCTCTGGCGGTGGGATGAGGTTCTGGGGCCGGGCCTGGACCGGCGGGGTCAGGGTTCTCTGGTTGGGTGGGGTGCAGGATTGGGGTCTCCGGTGACGCCCCAGGCCGAAAGGGACTTATCTCCCGAGGCCCCGCCGTCAAGGCCAAATAAGGCAGCCTGATCCCCCGCCCTATCGGTGACCACTGTGGCAAGCGGGTCCCTGGCGCGTTGAGGGGAGCGCCTGCCCCTGGGATTGCCCCTTCTGGGGGCTCAGGGGGACCTGAGGGGTCGTCTGGGGGGACTGGAGGGCTGCCCCGGGGTGCCCGACGTTTCCCCATGAAGGAGGGTTCCAGGGGAGGAGGGTGGCCAGCACCCGCGGCAGTCTCTAAAGCCGGACCTCCGCCCAGCTCCGAGACCCAACCGTCTCCCTCCCCAGCCAGGCTCCTTATGAGCCCTGGCCTGGGAGTGCTTGGCCCCTCCCCTTCCTGCGAGATCTCATTCCCGAGATCTCGCGGGAGTATAGACCAGGCCGGGAGGGAGCCGCGCATGCGCAGGCCCCCTCTGCGGCCTGTGCCTGCCCCGGAGGACGAGGCGCCGGCTCCCCCGAGCTCGGGGTGAGCGCGCCCGCTTGCCTCCCCCCTGGGGCGGCTCGAGCCGCACCGCGCCGCAGATCCCTGTCTCGGCGGTCTGTGGAGCCGGCGCGGCCCGCAGCAGGCCCTGTTCTGGTCCTTCGGGGCCGGGACGCGCGCCCGGCTGCCCGCCGCGGAGGGGCATGCCAGGAGCTGTGGAGCATCCCCGAACCCCGTCTGGCTCCCTGGCAGGACGGGGGGAGCGTCGACCCTGGTCCCAGGTAAGTGGCATCAACTGGGGGGGTGTAGCCCGGCGGGGTCGCCTCCCACAGTACCCTAGGCCAGTGCATGTCCCTTGTGCCAGCCTTTGAGAGTAGCCACATTTGCACCACTCTCCTGCAATTTAGGCCAGCATGAGGATGTGTGCCACCTTTGCTGCACCGCCACCAGAGCCAGATAAAGAGGGCATCCGGAGGCTGGCACAGGGTCCAAGGGGGGGCAGAGGAATGGCAGGGGGCAGGTGGAACGGGGCAGGGGGCAGGTGGGAATGGCAGGGGGAGTGGCAGGGGGCAGATGGAACAGGGTGGAGACGGTGGACCAGTGTGTGGGCTGACCTGGGGAGGGTGGTGGTGCCTGGATCTGGCACTTAGGGTGGATCCTAACCCTCATCCCTGGACCAATTCACCCTCCCTACCCTACTCCTGCCGTGTTCCACCTCCCCCCAGGAACAGGATTTCACTGGCGCAAATCTGAGCAGCCTTATATGGGTGTTTGGGGCTTACCCCAGGGTAAGTATCCTCTTACCCCGAGGTGACCTCCAGCTGCCTTCTAAATTGTGCGGGATTGGAGAGGCCAGAGGGCCTGTGCCAAATCCAGCACACCTTAGGTGTGCTGGGGGCCTCCCCTGGGCAAAAGCATGTTCTTCCCCTTGCCCCAGGGAAGGCTGCAGCCACCCCATGGAGTTCCTTGGATCTGTGCCTGCTGTATAGAAGGGGCAGATCCAAGGAAGCCACGCGGCCCAAACTGGAGCAGCGCAGCCTCCTAACAGAGCCTTGGAAGTGGCCTAACAGCTGCATCCTGGCCGCGCCCCCTCCTTGGTCCAGCACGCCTGCTGGCCCAGCCACTCCCCACCCACCATCCACCCAGTACCGCCTGCTTCCCGCCCTCCCTCCTCCCGGAACCGCCCCTGCACCAGCCGAGTGCCACATGCCAGGTGGCATCATTTCACACATAACAAATAGGTTTCTGATTATGGACATATTGGCAAGTTTCTGCTTTCAGTAATAGCGTTTGCTTTTGAGCAGGAGATACAGGGCCCAATCCTAACAGGCTCTCAGGTACTGGTCTTGTAAAGCTGCCATAAGGCACCCCCAACACCAGTGGCAAGGTCTTACCGCCAGCACCAGCCCAACACCGGTCCTGAGTGCCCAGAAGTGCCCACATGGAGCTGGTGGCCGGTGAGGGAAACCACTGCTGGTGTTGCTGTTTCCAAGCAGGCGGGGAGGCCCGAACTGGTCAGGGAAAGGGTGCAGCAGGGACGGGACTGGAGGTGGCTGGGCGCCAGATCCTGGGGCAGACTTGAGGAGACGCATGGGCGAGCCTCCCCCCTTACCTGGACCCCCTCCTCCGAGAAGCTTCCTCTGACTGCTGCGGCACCTGCTGCTGCTCCTCCGGGCTCCCAGGCTCCATAGGATTGGTCCCCCAAGCACGGGAGAGACTTCCTGCGATCCCAACCCACTCAGGCAGGAGGGTTGCTGAGGGTCTGAAAATACTGCGGAAGGGAGAAGCTGGGCGGGTGAAGCTGGCCAAGCAGACAGTCTCGCCTCCTGCCAGGAGAGGGAGCACCAGGAGAGGCCATTTTTCAGTTGCCTGGAGTGGTTGTTGTTGTTGTTGAGCTCTTCCTAGCTCCGAGCTGGAGAAGGTGAATTTTTTAAAACCTATTTCCTGGAGATGGGGAGAGTATCTGTGTGTCAGAGAATTGAAGGGGGAGGGAAGGGGAAAGTGAGTGTGAGCGTGAGCATGTGTCCCGTCCCCCACGGGCCAAGACCCAACCATACCTCACTGAGGCATGTTCCTATGCTCTCTTCCGATGACACTTAACAAGGCTTTTTCTAACCAGACTTTTCAAAAGGCTCTGATTGATCACATGTTATTTACTGGTAACTGGAGCAGGAGTAACTGAACTACTGACTGATCTCGTGTTAACTTTTCACGTGCAGAGAGCACAATCCAAACCCCAGGCTGGCATAGGCAGGCTGACACGCCTGGCCAATATCTATTCTGGGGCTTGGGAGTTTTGCTGCGCTACCAGGGGAAAGGGAAAAGATTCCCCTTTCTCCATGTACAACTCAGCCCAGATGGGGCTACTTGGAGCTGCCTAAATCAGCAGTGCAGCTCTGAGGGTGCAATGGCAGTGCAACCAATGTGGGCCATGTGGGCAAGGGACAGAGGTGAGGATCTGGCCCAAAGGCCCACCCTCTGCCCATTCCAGCTCGCTCTCCACCGGCTCTCCACCCTCCCTCTGCCCAGTTCAGCCCTTCCACTGCCCTGTTCCACCTCCCACTACCCTCCCAGAGCCTCTGTGCCAGTCTTGCAAGGCCAGCCTTACCTTCAGGCCTCTAGGAGATGGAGACTCCTAACGGTTCAGAAAATGGTGCAAATGCGCTGTACGGTGAGTAAGGGTTTGGATCGTGCTGAGAGTAGCATAACCAGGAATAGACAGATTAATAAAGAAAAAAGGAGCAGAACTAGAGAAGTGTCCTGCATGGGTTGCTTAGGCAGAAGAGGGGAGAGGTCAGCTGGGATCCCGATCCATTCAGGCAAGAAGGCTGCTGAGGGCTTGAAAACCTTGAGGAGGGGAGAATTTGGGAGGGTGAAGTTGGCCAAATAGACAATCTCCCCACCAGCCAGGTAGGCAGCCCAGAAGCCAAAGGTCCCAGTGGTCATGATTGTGTGATTGCAATGTGCAAGGAGAGCAAGATCCCGCTCTGGGGATGATTCCCGCCCATCAAAAGCAAAGCAAACATCCCCCATGGAGTCATTCATGTTTTCCTTGCACCATTCCATCTCATCACTAGTCACCACAAAGATGGCATTGCTGTACTTCTCTCTGAAATAGTCCATGGCTTTCTCCGGGTACCCTCTGTCGGCCACCACACCTTTCCAGATCCTGGGCATCACCCTAACATAATCCCCTCTCCGGACATGCACCCCGACAAATGTCACATCCTGGTGCTGCCCACTCAGACTCAGAAGGTATTGGTTGGCCTCTTCCTTGATGTGATCGTGGAAGGAGAACTCCTGAAGAATCTCCTGGCAGATGTGGTGATAGAAGGTGAAAGAACAAGGGTAGCCCGTCAGCCAGACATACTTGCCCTTGATGTGGCGATAATCCTCTGACATCCAATTGTTATATGATGCCCAAATTAGTAAAGCAAACACGGATACCGGAGTAGGATTTAACAATTTATTTCTGCAGCTGCACAGACTTCAGTTGCGCTCCCATGAGCAAGAAAAAACCAACTGAAGTGAAGAACACAAGATAAGGCATGGTTTGTATACTTTTTTGTAAACAAGATTTTCTCTTATCTACGCGTTAGCAACCGTAACCTTGCTTCTAGATATTCTTCCCGCCTTCCCTGTGTTCTGCTGATTTTACTTTTTTTATGCATGTCAACTTGCCCCGAGAATCGCACTACATCCTTGGCATTCCAGTACTTTATTTACCAGTGTCCTAGCCTAAACATTCTCTCTAGCTGGTATAAACTGCAACTGCAAGCAGTTTCTGAATATCTGTACAGAGGCACAAGAAACATGTTTTCCCTTGAAGCTAGAAGTGTATTGAAATCCTTTATCCAGCAAAGCCCACCATAAAGCCCACCATAACCATAAAGCCCACCATGTATCACAATCATGCAGATCAAAATTCCGCCAATGGATCTTACCAACCACCTCAGCAGGAATCACAGGCAAAGTGATCTGGAATACTGATGATAGGTTTTGATGCATGGATGGGTGGACATAGGCTTGGTGCCCGTTGAGCTTGGCCAAGGCGTAGAGAGTGGCATATTGTCCCATTAGGCTCCCCAAGCGCCCCAATGGGGTGCACTGTCCACATACTATTTTTAATGGATGCAGTGGAAAGTTTAGGGGTCTTCTTAGGAGAAGAAAGGTGTTCCAGGAATGAGAGATGAGGTGAAGTTTTCAACTTGAGCCTCCAAACCTGGTAGAAAGGATGGTTCTGCAAATGCAAGAATGTGGAGAGAAATAGCAGACCCAAAATGCCAAAGCAAATGAAGAAGAGCTGACTGAAGATACGCCTTTCTGGGAAATGCATCACTCCGCAATATGTGCACCTACAGAAGAAATAAGGGGAAGTGAAGAATTACCTAGGTGCACTCAGATTTGCGCCAACTAAGTAGTCAGTGCAGACCAAGGATACTCATTGGGGCAGGGGAGGCTTGCCCTGGAGCAAGAGAACCAATGTTTCTTTTACCTTAAGGAGGCCTCCAGGACCTGAAGCACACCCACATGATTCAGCACATGCCCCGTTGGCAAAGCTACATTGGCAGAGGGGGGATTTAGGTAGGATTGGACTAGCAGCAGTAGTTTACTGCATGTCCAGGGACAGTATATCAGCCCCAGAACTCTATTTCCCCTCCTCACCCCATCAAGCTCTTGATCTGAGTTTCCCTGGAGCCTGTACAGTCAAGCATATGTGTGAACAATTTTGCTGTATTCTTAGTCTGTTCTTAAGCTTTAAGGCGCAATCCTAACCTGAAGTTAGGCTGTCAGTCTAGCAAAATTTGGCTGGCACAAGGGCCACTGTAAATCGCGTTGGACCACTCTTGGAGTCGGGGAGGATGGCGCACGTCTCTCTGCTGGCCTCTCTGACTCCGAGAGTGGTCCAAACATGCTTTACACTGTCCCTTGTGATGGCCAAACTTTGCTGGCCTAATTGTGCTGGCCTAACTCCAGGTGAGGATTCCGCTCTTAGTCATTTCCTTTGAGCCAAGACTGGAACATACACTTAAAGATGAGGTTGATCTAGATGAGTGGTTCTTGTGTTGTTCTAGTTCCCTTAACATCTCTGAATTGCAGAGGAAAGGCAAGCCCTTTTTGCAAGCCCTATTTGTTAAACAAATATGTGTGGAATGCTTCTGTCTCCAACAACAAAAAAGAACAGGGCAAGGGCATATCGTCTGTGTCAGAATAGCTACTTTACAGTGGGCCCTCCTCATCCATATGCTTGACACCTGAAGGTTTGACTAACCATGGGTCAGTGGTGTTATCCTGGCGGAACAGCAGTTCTGCAGACGGGCCCAGGCCGCGCCGCTTATCCCAAGGACGGGCGAGCTGCTCTTAGGCCCGCCTGCCCACCCTCCCTCGCGTCCCAAATCGCTCTGAAATGGAGCGATTCGGGCACTGTGAGGTGCAGGGAGGCATGGCTGCCCTCCGCCATAGAGGCAGAGGGCTGTCAATCATCCGGGCGTTCTGGTTCCTGACGCGCCCGGATAACGTCTCTGCCATGGGTGGTGACCCACCAGTGCCTCCTGGTAGTATCTGGGGTATTATGTATGCAGGAGGATAGCCAGGGGTTAAGCATCAGCAAGAGGGCTGGAAAGGTGGTGCTAATCACCCCTCCAATCAGGAGACCTTAGCTAGATGAATCCAGAAGAGGGGTTGGGCTGTTGCCCTTGTTCTGTTAGTGCTGTTTGTTGCCTGTTAAGAATAAAAGTTCAAGCTGCACCTACCTTGTCTGAGTGAATCTGCATAGAACCCAATATATGGGGGGGTGTTCTAAGGTGCAAGGAGGGCGCATGTGGCTTCCTCGTGCCTCAGAATACTTCTGGTTGTGTCTGGAGGTCCTCTGAGGGCCCCCTATGAATTTGAATACCCACAGATTTCTGTATTCATTGGGTGGGGGTCCAAAATATTTTACGGTGTCCCTTGAGCCGGCCCAACTTTGCTAGCCTAACTGTGCTGGCCTAACTCCAGGTGAGGACTGCACCCTTAGTCTAGGTCTGCAGGTTTTCTTGGCCTCGGTGCCCGGTTCTGAGAGATGAGGCATCTGCATTTTAATTGCCTCTTGGTTGCTTATCCCCAAGGTCTGGCAGGCCCCTTAGTCAGTGTACCCCGGCTCCTTGTACCTTAAGTATTACGTTATTGTCATATAATAATGCGCTATAAAGAGTTAATTGGTTATTTAAAAAGGAGAAAAAGAATTAAACCATTGCAAGTCCTTCAAAGGGCTTGTTTACAACTTGTCAAGTAAGTGGGGTTTGGTTTTATATGGACTCATGAAAAGAGTGAAACTCTTTTCAGCCCTATATTTCACAGATAGAGAGGGCTTTTTTCTGAGCAGTTGTACATTGAGTTATTCCACAGCCTACGTGATGTTTCCGCAGCCTACTCCCCACCAGGAGATCCATCAACCATAAAATTGATGTGCCCCTTGACCCAGGCCTCATATCTGTCTCAATAGTGCCCAGCACTCAGCCCTAAAGCCTTCTTATACGTTCAGTGTATTTCTTCCCCACCATTTCCCTCCTCTTTTCATTTGCTTCTGTTCATTTTCCTCTCACACAGTTACCCCTTCAGGCCAAGCCTCCATTTTGTCTGTGCTTGTTCTGCTCCAGGATCTTGTTTCCCTTCCTTCGTCCACCCACATATAAGAACATAAGAACATAAGAAGAGCCCTGCTGGATCAGGCCAAAGGCCCATCTAGTCCAGCTTCCTGTATCTCACAGCGGCCCATCAGGTGCCCCAGGGAGGCATGAGACAACAAGATGCTTGCATCCTGTTGCCACTGCCTTGCATGCAGTACTCTGAAGTAGCCTACTACTAATGTAAGGAGGTTACATCCCATCATTGCCTATAGCCCACGATGGACTTTTCTTCCAGAAATCTGTCCAATCCCCTCTTAAAGTCATCTAGACCAGATGCCATCACCACCTCCTGTGGCAAAGAGTTCCACAGATTAACCACCCGCTGGGTAAAAAAGTACTTCCTTTTATCTGTTTTAACTCTCCCAACCCTCAGTTTTAGCGGATGCCCCCTGGTTCTGGTGTTTTGAGAGAGGGAAAAGAACATCCCTCTATCGACTCTATCCCTTCCGTGCATTATTTTGTATGTCTCAATCATGTGCCCCCTCAGGCGCCTTTTTTCTAGGCTGAAGAGCCCCAAACGCTGCAGTCTTTCTTCATAAGGGAGGAGCCCCAGGCCCATAATCATTTTTGTTGCTCTCTTCTGCACCTTTTCCAGCTCCACCATGTCCCTTTTGAGATGCGGCGACCAGAACTAGACACAATATTCCAGGTGCGGCCTTACCATCGATTTGTACAATGGCATGATAATATTGGCTGTTTTATTCTCAACCCCTTTTTTAATGACCCCAAGCATGGAATTGGCCTTCTTAATTGCTGCTGCACACTGGGTCGATACCTTCATTGAATTGTCCACTAGCACCCCAAGATCTCTCTCCTGAGCTGTCACAGACAGCTCAGAACCCATTAGCCTATAGGTGAAGTTTTGGTTTTTTGCCCCAATGTGCATCACTTTACACTTGTCTATGTTGAAACGCATCTGCCATTTGGCTGCCCATTCCCCCAACTTGGAGAGATCCTTCTGGAGCTCTTCACAATCCTTTCTGGTCTTCAGAACCTGGAAAAGTTTTGTGTCATCTGCAAACTTGGCCACCTCACTGTTTATCCCTGTCTCCTGGTCATTTATGAACAAATTGAAAAGCACCGGCCCCAAGACAAATCCCTGGGGCACTCCACTCTTCACCTCTCTCCATTGTGAAAATTGCCCATTGACCCCCCCCCCCACTCTCTGTTTCCTGGCCCTCAACCAATTCTGAATCCATAAGACAGGGGTCAGGGAACTTTTTTACCTTTTACCCCAAAATATATTTAGATACGCCGATGTTACCCCCTTGATTTGATTTTTAATACAGGTACTTACTAAAACTACCAGTGAAAGTTAGGTGTCCTCTCTCTGTCCTATCTCTCTCAATGGCGCAGCAACTAGTTGACTCTACTGAAGAAGTGGGTGAACTTGGAGGCGGGGCCTGGGGCATCACGCAGGGAAGCATGTTATACACAAGGGCCTGACTCACTGCACTGCGTCAGGTCCTTGTACATCACAGTACTGTAACACACATAGCCGGGCATGCGTATAGAACAGTGATGGCGAACCTTTTGGGCTTGGTGTGTCAGAAATTTGGAAAATTCGTAACTCAGGTCTGCTGGTGTGTCAAACCCCCCCCCCCCACACACACACACACACATGCCACAGGGCTTGTTGCCCAAGTTTAAAGAGAGAGACGGAGGAGCAGACAGCGAGCGCGCGGAGGAACAAGTCTTTGCAGAGAATCGCTTAGATTCATATGCATGCCCGGCTGCTGTCCATTACCCCCAGGAATTTCATTTTTACCCCATTTGGGGTAATTTACCCCTGTTCCCTGACCACTGCCATAAGAGGACCTGCCCTCTTATTCCCTGACTGTGAAGTTTCCTCAGTAGCCTTTAGTGGGGGACTGTGTCAAACGCCTTCTGAAAATCCAGGTATATGATATCCACAGGTTCACCCACATCCACATGCCTGTTGACCTTTTCAAAGAATTCTGAAAGGTTCGTGAGGCAAGACTTACTGTTACAGAAGCCATGCTGACTTTCCTTCAGTAATACTTGTTCCTCTACGTGTTTTAGGATTTTATCTTTGATGAGGCTTTCCACCATCTTACCCGGAACAGACGTTAGGCTGACCGGCCTGTAGTTTCCAGGGTCCCCCCTTCTCCCTTTTTTAAAGATTGGTGTGACATTGGCTATCCTCCAATCCTCTGGCACCATGGCCGTTTGAGGGGACAAGTTGCATTCTCTAGTTAAGAGGTCAGCAACTTCGTTCTTTAGTTCCTTAATAACTCTTGGGTATATACCATCTGGGCCTGGTGACTTATTTATGTTTAATTTATCAATTTGATCTAAAACATCTTCTCTATTAACCGTTATCTGATTTAATTCCTCGGTTAGGAAGAGCTGTTCAGGCTGTGGTATCTGCCCAAGTTCTTCTGCTGTGAAGACCAACGCAAAGAATTCATTTAATTTCTCTGCGATCTCCAAGTCCCCTTTTATCGCCTCTTTCCCTCCCTCACCATCCAGCAGGCCAACCAAACTCTCTGGAAGATTTCCTGCTTCTAACATATTTGAAGAAGTTTTATTTTTCCCCTTTATGTTGCTAGCCATGCGTTCCTCAGACGCTTTCTTGGCCTCCCGTATCACCTTCTTACTTGTCTTTTGCCAGAGTTTATGTTCTTTTTTATTCTCCTCACTGGGGCAAGACTTCCATTTATAGAAAGAAGCTTCTTTGCTCTTTACAGCTTCTCTAACTTTGTTCATCAGCCATGTAGGCACCCTCCTGGATCTTGTCGAGCCCTTCTTTCTTTGCGGTATACAGTTCTGCTGGGCCTCTACTACTGCTATTTTAAACAGCCTCCACGCAGCCTGGGGAGACTGGACTCTTTTTACCTTACCTTTCAATTTCTTCCTAAGTAGCCTCCTCATCTGAGGGAAGTCTGCCCTTCGAAAGTCAAGGGTTCTTGTGTCAGATTTGCTCTGCACTCTTTCCTGGACATGCATGGCAAAACCAATCGCAGCATGGTCACT
Organism: Lerista edwardsae; assembly: GCA_029204185.1. Lineage (NCBI taxonomy): Eukaryota > Metazoa > Chordata > Lepidosauria > Squamata > Scincidae > Lerista > Lerista edwardsae. The sequence goes on from JAJKFI010010472.1 coordinate 20,258, forward strand.
GTTCCCCAATGGCTCAGTAACACTTACATCCCTAACTAGGTCCCGAGTACCACACAATATTAAATCCAGAGTCGCCTGTCCTCTGGTGGGCTTCATGACTAGCTGCTCTAAGGCACAGTCATTTAGCACGTCAAGGAATCCGGTCTCTCTTTCTTGACCAGAGCAGCAGTTGACCCAATCAATATGAGGATAATTGAAGTCCCCCATGATTACAATCCTGTCTCTCTTGGTCACTGCCCTGATTTGTTTCCTCATTTCAAGGTCACCTTCAATTTTTTCATCCGGAGGACGATAGCACCCCCCACGCACACACACTATTACATCATTCTTATGGCCTGGTAGTTTAACCCACAGTGACTCTATGGTGGAGTCCGGCCCACCTTCAGTTTCTACTCCACTGGATTCTATCCCTTCTTTGATATAGATGGCCACCCCTCCACCAACACGCCTTCCCTGTCCCTCCTATAGAGTTTATAGCCTGGGATTGTTGTATAGGCACAACAGTGTGATTGGTATGTACACATTTTGGCTTGATTTTCTCTCCCCCATTTTTGTAAAGCTAATCTTGTGTGTCTCTTTATATATATATATGCATATTTTTCTTCTATGTAATAATTATAAAATAAAATATATGTTTTAAAGTATGGATACAACTATTGCAGACTAACAGTGCAATCGCCGCTTTGGTTAACGCTACAGTGTTGACGCAAGGGGTGGAGCGCTGACACAGTGGCGCCGCTAGGCACTCCTATGTTGGTGCCCGAGCAATGGGACCTGCACTGCAAGCAGCACCAGTCCTGTTGCACCCGTGCTGAGCCTCTCTTGCATCGGCTGAAGCCAGCTGGCTCTAGGGAGGCTCCGGGCGGAGGCGACAATGGGATTGGCTGCAGGAGGAAGACTGTGGGTGGGATGAGGGCAGGAGGTGGCTAGGCTTGGCAGGCGACCATAAGGCCACAACCTAAGCCCGTCCGGGAGGCTGAGCAGCCCTGACTTAGGCCCCGCGGTCTCCTTGGATCTGTGCCTGCTATTTAGCGGGCACAGATCCGAGGAGTGCATAGGTGAGGCTGGAGCCTCCCTTACAGTAAGGAAGTGAATGCTCCCTTGCCGCGGGAAGGCTCCAGCCTCACCTATACTGCGCTTGGATTTGGTGCTGGCCGGCTGGCCTTGCTAATCCAGCGCAGTATAGGATTGAGCTCTGAGTTAGGTCTTTCAATGTCATGTTGGGAGACATTTTGACTAGGTGCAAATGGCCTCTCTCACATGCCAGGTGGGATCATTTCCTACGTAACCCACAGTTTTCTGATTATGCATATATTGGCAAGTTTCTGATTTAAGTTGTAGCTTTTGCTTTTGAGCAAGAGAAATGATTTAGGGCCCGATCATATTGGGTCCAGCATCGGTGGTATGAGTGTACCGCTGGCATTGGTGTCTCTAAAGTACCATAAGGCACTTTCACCTCTGGCAGTATGGCATTACCGCCAGCACCAGCCCATTGCTGGGCCCCAGTGCCTGGAGGACCTGACACATTGCCGGTGGGTGGTAAGGTGCACTGCCGCCAGTGGTGAGTGACTTTGGGCCAGGCGGGGACAGAGTGCGGAGGGCAGAACTGGGTGGAAGAAGAGGCAGAGTGGGAGTTGGACTGGCAGTAACCTCTACTGCTGGACCCTGACTTTTATGTTGAGCCATATAGACATGGAGGCCCTCACGTCTGTGCTGGCAAAATAGCAAGCACAGACTTGAAGAGGCCCATAGGAGAGTCTGCTTTTACCCAGGGGAAGGGGACTACTGTCCCCTTCTTCCAATTTGCCTTCAGCAGTTGTCTGGCTGCTGTTGGATGAAGTGGTAGCTGTTTGGCTATTGCTGCTTCTTATGAGCTTCCAGGCATTGGTCTCCCAGGAATGGAAGAGATTTGCTGGGATCCCAACCCATTCAGGCATGAAGGCTGCTGATGACTTGAAAATCTCGAGTAATGGAGAATCTGGGCGGGTTAAATTGGCCAAGTACACAGACTTCCCACATGCCAGGTAGCCAAATGTTCCAATGGTCATGATTGTGTGATTGCAATGTGCGAGGAGAGTAAACTCCCCCACCCCGGGGATGATTCCTGCCCATCAAAAGCAAAGCAAACATTCCCCATGGAGTCATTAATGTTCTGCTTGCACCATTCCATCCAATTGCTAGTCACCACAAAGATGGCATCACAGTAGTTCTCTCTGAAGTAGTTCATGAAGAAGTTCATGAAGAAGCCACCACACTTTTCCGGGTCTTGGGCATCACCCTAACATAATCCCCTCTCCAGACATGCAACCCAATATATGTCACATCCTGGCGCTGTCCACTCAGACTCAGAAGGTATTGGTTGGCCTCTTCCTTGATGTGATTATGGAAGGAGAACTCCTGAAGAATCTCCTGGTGGATGTGGTGAAAGAAGAACAAGGGGTGCCGGTCAGCCAGACATACATGCCCTTGATGTGGCGATAACCCTCTGACATCCAATCATGCAGTCTGAAATTCCTCCAACGGATCTTGCCAACTATCTCCGTAGGAATCACTGGTTAAGTGATTGGGAATATTGGTGATAGGTTTTGATGCATGGATGGGTGGATGTAGGCTTGGTGCCCATTGAGCTTGGCCAAGGCACAGAGGGTGGCATATTCTCACATCTGGTTCCCCAAGTGCCCCATGGGGTGCACTGTCCACATACTATTTTCTATGGATGTAGTGGAATGATTATGGGTCTTAGGAAAAGAAAGGTGTTCCAACAATGAGTGATGAGATGTGATTTTCAAATTGAGCCTCCAAGATTTGTAGAAAGGATGCAAGAATGTGGAGAAAACCGCAGACTCAGAATGCCAAAGTAGATGAAGAAGGGCTGACTGAAGATACACCTTTCTGGGAGAGGCATCACTCCACAATAGGTGCACATGAAGAAATAGTAAGTTTAAGTGAAAAGGCAGGTCGGATCAAACTTTTCTTTCCTTCAAACCCCTTCCTAAACTCCTCCCAACCCATAACTTTGTCATCATGCCCAGTGATGTCATTCAGGGGGAACGGGCCGGAACAGGCGTTCCGGATCCTAATGGGCTCCGTTCCGGGTTCCCCCCCCCAACTTTTCAATGTGCAGCCGTTGCCTGCACTTTGTGTGAGTGAGGCAAGCAGGCGGCAGCAGCAGGAGCACCTCCGTTCCGGGTTTTTTTCCCCCCAACTTTTGAATGTGCAGCCGTTGCCTGCATTTTGTGCGAGTGCGGCAAGCAGGCAGCAGCAGGCAGCGGCAGGAGCACGAGCAGAAAGCGGCGGCAGCGAGGGAAGAAGCAGCAGGTAGGCAGGCCTCCCTCCAGCTGCGTCACGCCATCCCGGCTCTTAGACGGTCCGGAGGAGGAGAACCGGGAGGCCCCACACTGCAGCGCAGGGCCTCCCAGTTCTTCTCCCGGGTGCTTCTCGAGAAGCACCCGGGAGAATCACTCGGCCTCTGTTCTGGTGGCCACGTGTCCCAGCACGGAGCCACCCGGTTCTCTTCAGATTACAGATGGGGGGGAATGAGAAGGAATGGCTTGCGTCAGGCTATGTAGTGAGTTTGTGGCAGAAGCAAGATTTCAAGCAGGGACTTCTTGTTTTCTGGCTCAGTCTATATTCCAGAAGGTTAGAACTTAAAGCAAACAAATAGATTAAATACATTGAGTGTATTCCCCAACACTCCCTTTTTTTCTGGCACAAAAAATATATGTTTCCCACTTTCCCTTTAGGAAGTATCTAAACCCTTGTTTAGTCTCCAGGTGTTCTCTCTGACAGGGGCTTTTTTAATATGAAAGGACGGTTCTTGTCTGGACTTCACTGGAGCAGGGCTGAACAGGTTTTGCATGAGAAGTAACTTTGGGTGCTTTCTGATGGCTCAGAGACAGCCCCCAATACTGTGAAAACATGAAGTTGTCCTTGGCTTGTTTCGCTCCATGAATGAAGTGCTTGAATGTTGCTGAATACAGGGCTGCTTGTCAATTGTTCCTGTGTAATTACCCCTAGAAAATATGGGATGTATGAAATGAATTTTGAACAGGCATTGTGCGTGTGTCTGTGTGCGTGTTGATGGGCAAGCTGTGCTCTTGTCTTCTTGTGATGGGCAAGAAGCGCTCTATGGAGCCAGTGGGAGTCTATTTTGTTAGCAGATGTGCTGCCCAAAACCTTCCTCAAATGAAGCCTCAAACTATCTTCCAAGGCAGTTTCTTGTTTCTTTTTTAAGGAGCCATTTCACTTTCTTCTGAGGTATCGCGGAAATTGAGCTATTTTCCAAAGAAGAAGGCAGAGAGATGAAGGTGCTTATGGGAGTTGTAGGCTTTGTGAGGAATGCAGTACAACACCTCCATAGCAATTCCACAATTACTAACACCTCCACAATTCCCATAAGCAACTTCATCGCCTGTTTGAAGAAGAAGGAAAATGGCTACAGGTTTTTTTGCTTGCTGTCTGAGAACAAAATTGCTCTATTTTTTCCTACTCCCTTGCTTTCAGCTTCTTAGCCCAGACCCTGTTAGAAGGTTGCTGTTAGAAGCTTTATTAACCTTATGATCTGTGTATAAGTCAACCCATATTTTTCAGGGTCAATTTTTAGGCATAAATTTTATAAATTTTTCTCAGATGCACAAAAGAAAGCCTGTTACCATGTTGCGTGAATTACACAAGACACAAAACTCTAGCCTTGGGAAATATAAATCCTGCTGTGTGGAAACCCAATTAAACACAATCCCGTCTGGGTCTTTTCTCTCTCTCCCTCTCTCTCTCTCTCTCCCTCTCCCCTCGCCTCTTTTTGCATTAGTTGCATTAGCAACATTTCTAAGAGTAAAATAAAAAATGGTTTTTGGCCAAGATGAATTAATCCTCTTCTAAATCCACTCATGCACCAAGTGTGCAAAAATGGTAAATGTTGGAGTAGGTGGGATTTATTGTGTTACAATGACAGGACTTCCTGCTTGATGACCTCATTTCCTGCCATGACATCACTTCTTGCCATGACATCACTTCCGGCTTATGATGTCACTTCCAGTGGGCGGACCCCGACAAGTGCCAATCAAAAGTGAGTTCCTGTTTCTAAATCATTTGAATGACATCACTGATCATGCCTTGATCTTCTTAATGTAACCCGCAAAATTGTGGGTGCAGAACCAAGGGAGCTACACAGCCCAGAGTGCATCGGCAATATTCAACATGAATGATAGCTTTTGTTTCCTATTTGTAAGTCCGTAGCAGAGCCACTGAAAGGAATTTTATTAGGGGGTACAAAGTTTCTTTGAGCTCCTTCCTTTCATAGTTGATTTGACTCCCAGGGCCTCTTGTTTTGCTCCCTTTGGCTCCTGGGCCTCTTTTTGACCCTGGTCCCAGGTAAAATGTACCCCAGTACCCCCCTCTCAGAAGCCCTGGCCAATAATATATTTTTAAAATTTTTTAACATGGTTTAGGTCCCAGTGGAGGAATGGAAATCATGACCCCATAAGCACTGAATTGTCTTCTTTCTGCTCATAGATCCTGACCCACCCAGGCCCAATATCTCCCTGAGCCAATCGGAAAGGCACTTCTGCAAAGCAACGTCATCATTGTTGGGCCACAAGTCCAAACAGGAGGGTCTTTCTTCATGGGTCTGGAGCTTATATGCAACTGTTATCAGTGCAGGCATATGAGGAGTTGGCTACATTTCGCATCAACAAAGTGATCTGCCAAGATGGAGGGATCTATTCCTGCAGCTAGCTGCAGCGTCGGCCCAAGGGGCGAGGTGCTGTGGCACCGCTTGTGCTCCAGCTGAACTTGGCTGGCGCACAAGCGATTCTGGGCGGAGGGAGGGAAGACGTGGGTGGGGTGTGGGTGGGGTGATAGGCGTGCCAACCCAGGGAGGAGGTGTGGCTTGGGTGTGGCCAGTGGGGCCGGGCAGCCTCCTTGGCTCTGCCCATACATCAGGCGCAGATCTAAGGAACCCATGGGGGAGGCTGGATCCTCCCCTGAGGCAAGGGCACGAACATGCCCTTGCTAGGGATGCTCCCCAGTGCTCCAGAGCTTCCTGGATTCCAGTAGGTGATTGAGGTAGGTGATTGGTAGGTAGGTGATTGGGGTCCTTGGACCGGGACAGATTGGCCCACTCTGTATATGAATTCCTTGAAATTGTTGGGCAAAGGGGACTCTTGCAGGGTCTCTTGCTGGTTGGGGAATACCAAGGAAGCCCCCCCCCTCAACTTGTGGAACGGTGAGAGTCAGAAGATGCCTCATGGAACAATGCAAACAGTGCCATAAAGCGTGTTTGCGCTAGCCTTGCTCGTTAGGCCAGTGAATGGACGTGCACTGGACTTGCTGCCCCGTCGCCCAGGCCCAGAGGATTGAAGGTAAGGTCGGCCTTCTTAGTCCAGCACTGGAACTCTGGGAGGGCGGCGTGAGGCTTAACAGGGCAAAAGGAAGGGTGGAATGGGGTTCGGGAGACTGGGAACGGGAAGACCCATGGGCGGTCCGGTTCAGGAAGGGGGTGGCGCCTTTGGGCCAGATCCTATCAGCCGTCCCCAGCTCAGGGGCCCTGATTTGGCCTCTCAAAGTTGTGCCACCAATTTCAGTGTCTCCGCTTTGAGAAGCCCCATTTGGGCCACTGTGCACTATCCGGGAGAAGGGGAATAAGCTCCCCTTTCCCCAAGTAGCACAACAGCCGCTCTGAGCCCCAGTCTGGATATGGGGCAGGTGTGTTGGCCTGTCTATTTCACCCTGAGGTTAGGATTGTGCCCTGAGAGGACTGTTGCTTTTGTAGGTCTAAAACCATAAACACTCTGTTAAAGAACTTATGAAATGGTTCAGGAGAGAATAGACAAGCTCCCTGCTGCTCTGGCTCCTCAGAAACCTCCCCCCGTCCTCGGAAGACACCACATATGTGACCTCTTCCTCAGGGTCCAAGTCAGGGACACTAGCTGGTTTAGTAATCTCTCGGCCAACCCCACTGCTCCCCCTAGACCTCTTGTGGGGGGAAGAGGGGAAATGGATTCATGCACTGTCTCAACAACTGGCTGCTGGGGGTTATCTGAATCACTGCCCCAGGAGAAGCCATTGATTTGTGGAGGGTGGCAGTGGCAGATGCCATCCTGGCAGACACTGGGGCCTGCACCATATTCTGTATGGTCGCTGTTAACTCCTCCCAGTTGGCAGCTGAGGGCTGCACCAAGGTGGCTACAGAGGCATCTGAAACCTCCTTGCCGGGGCTGACCATCTCTCAACTTCCCCCCATCAAGCAGAGAAGGGTGACAGGCTGGCCAGCAAACTGCTGAGGTCACTGACACCGCAGTGAAGACTCACCTCAGAATGGAGATTGGGCTGCCAGAGAGAGGCCCACTGTGGAGCTCGCCCGTGAGAGCCTTGGATCGCAAATGCTGTGAGGAGGAGGACTGTACAAGTCAGACTGACTAGCTAGCTGGCGTGAAGTTAGAAAGCGGTGAATCTTTACCACAGCAACTACACACTGCTGAATGGATCCAGAGCAGCAGCCATCTAAAGCAGAGTTAGCATTACGAAAAGGCTAAGCAGAGGCTAACTCATCTGAGCAATTCTAGCATTGGGCATCCTCTGGGGCCATCGGCTTCCCTCACTGTGCTGATGCCCGTCTGCTACTTGAGGAGAACGAAGCTGGCCTGGCTGTGGCCATGCCAATGAAGGAGGATTGGCTGCTAAGGGGCCGAATGCTCACTCTTCTGAAGAAGCACTGGAGTGCCAGAAACTGTTGTTTTGCCCTCCAATCCACTGCCTCACGGCGCTTATGGCCTCTGCTATTCGGCCGCACCGTGTTATTTTGGTGGGAAGCTGAGTGCTCTGCAGGCCGGCTCTGCTGCTGTCAGGTCAACGCTGCTTTAACCAATGCTGGGGCGTTGACTCTGGAGAGCCCAATTCTGTCCAGGTGCTCTCTCATGCAACACCACTAACCCAACAAATAAATGAATAATGACCCACCATCCATCTTGCCCTCCTCTTGGGACCCAATCCAGCCATCCCCACCCTATTTCTCCCTATCTCTTGTGTCTTCCAAAAAACCCTGTGAGGTTGCAGCCTTAGGAACTGTGGGGCAAGACAGCAAGAGGCTGTGCGAGATCATATAAAGAACTCAGTTTTGAGAAGACAGTACTATCATTGGATTGGATTCAAGCCCTCCCTTGTGACCCCCCAATGAGGCTTCCCAACCCCACTGGGGTTGCAATCCATAGGTTGAAGAACACTGTGTCAGAGAAATGGGGCTTTCTGAGAGAATGCAATTAATAGGAGACTTGAAGAACAATCCTATACTGCACTGGAATGGCCGATGGGCCTGCCCCATATCCAGCACAGTATAGGCGAGGCTGGAGCCTCCCTAGCGCACATTCATGCCCTTACTGTAGGGGAGGTGCCAGCCTCCCCAATGCGCTCCTTGCATCTGCGCCTGCTGAACAGCTAAACAGCAGGTGCAGAACCTAACCAAGGAGACCACATGGCCCGAATCGGGGTCGTGCAGCCTCCTGAATGGGCTTCGGATTTGGCCTTATGTCCAAATCCAAAATGCCCTCCCCCTCCTGGGCCAGCCCCCCTGCCAGCCCCCCCATATCCCACCCAATTACGCCCTCCCCTGCCCGCTCCCTCCCTTGCGCTGACATGGCTCCTCCCATGTGCTTCCACTCCTAATTCCTACTCTATCATTACCTTGCTCTTCTGTCACCTAGCCACTCTCATTCCCTAGGACTAAGGAGTCCTGAACCGGACACCACTCGGATCCTGTCGGCTTTCCCCAGAGTTGTGTTTAAAAGCTGCTCTACCACCTTTTTAATATCCCCACAACCACAACCTCAGTTTCAGGAAGGATGCAAAATATTCCCTTACATGAATCCTAGAGCACTGTCTACAGCCCTAATTTTAGATCCCCAGTCCCCTCCATTTCCTGGTCACTCAAAAATTCAAGAGAAATCAAAAAATATAGCTGAGCAGGCAAAGTGTGTGACCTATCAGAGTGTACCTTCATCATTGAATCATAGAGTTGGAAGAGACTTATAAAGTCATCTAGTCCAACCTCCTGCCTGTAGCAGGAAATCCTCCTAGAGCGTCTCAAGCAGGTGCCTCTCAAGTTGGCGCAGGTGCAAATCAGCAGGTGCAGATCCGAGCAGCCCCATAGGGCTGGCTGGAACGTATCTGGGTGCAAGAGGAAAACCTCCCCTTGCCCTGCACTGAGTTGCTCCTGCCTCCTACTGGGCTTAAGATACAGCTCTGCTGTGCTGGCCTTGCTATGCCAGCACTGCTTAGGATTGGGCTTTCAACTTCTCAAAGGAGAAAAACTCCTGGTTCTAGTCAATAAGTTGGTCCAGTGTGAAGATTGATCTATTGGACCATGTCCTCCATATAAAGGGTTGCTTTGATATCTTTAAGATTGGATTGACCCGTAATGTTAATCTAGAACGTGAATAGGGATGAAAATCAAGTTTTCTGTCATGTGTTATGCCCCAATAGCCAGAAGGGGCTTTGGGAGCACCCCAGAACCCAGGCCTCACCCTATGAAAGCAGAGAGCTGGGTCTGGTAGCAGAGTAGCTAGTTGCAGCTAAGGCGGCTCACCAGCGGGCACGGTGTGTCTGCTCTCGAGGCAAAGAAGAAGTCACAACACACATTCCTTTCTTTAGATAAAAGGCTTGTATTGCAAATTAGTTCATAGTCGGTTTCCAGGCAAAAGATCAAAGGTCCATTACATCAAGGCAACAACAGGATACATCAGTTGGTATACTGGTACAGCAGGTACAAACAAACGGACAGCGTTTCCCCTCCTCTTGTTCAAAACCCACACAAGTACTGGAATACAGGGCTTCCTTATGTACCACTTTGCTGTTCCTGCCATCCAATCACAACTCTGATTGGGGATCCATGAAGGACGTGGCAAATTGCACATCCGACCTTAACACAGCTGAAACTCATTTGTGCTTCAAGATTGGCATGCAGGCGCACTATCTTGCTGGCCTGTTGCCACTACAGTTGTTCACAGGAGGGAACAGAGATTCCAGGCCTGGCCCAAACCTTGACCAGTCCATGCCATCATATTCCAGATATGTTGTATTCCACAGGTAGCTATTGAATATTGGCATGTGTGGACCTCAAAGCAATCCATTTATATACAGGGGCTAATACAGACATTTCCAACCAAAATGGCATTTCAATTTGCTGATTTTCCCATTTGTTACTATAAATCAGCAAATATGCACAACGATAGGGACTAAGTTCTGGAATGTGCGCATGTTAAAGAAAAAGTTAACCAGTTTTTGAAAAATCTAACTGTGTTTTGCCTCCCAGTAACCCCTTTGTTTTACCAAAGACCAAACAGCAAGGCAGAATGTGGGAAATGAGTCACCAGGTCTCGGTGGCCTTTGGAACTCTCTGCCACTGACCCACAACAAAAGGCACTAATCAAAGTTTTTGGTTTTCTAGGTTCCACAGGTGCAGTAGAAGAACAAAGAACAGGAGCAGTAACAGTCTACCTGGAAGTCAAAATCTAACCCAGATTCTGTCCCACCTTTCTTAGGAAAAAGAAACATCTCAAAACCACATGCCTCGGAGCATGTGCCTATGAGCATGTGCAGAGTGCAGAATAGAAAGTATGCTAGAACCATTCCAAGTCTCTGCTATGCCTAGTTGCAACTGTGCCTCGGTTTCATTTTCAAGCACTCTTGTTTCAGCTTCAGTTGGGAGCCCAGAATAAGTGGAGGCCTTGCCCGCAAGAAGAAGAATCCATTTTTTTTGTTTTTTTTTTGTCTGTTTGGTGGTTCTGTGTTGTGCACTGTGCTTTTCAGTGTCAAATATGTAGTGTGCACACTGTATGTCTTGCCAGCATGTGTTTGAATGAAATCCAGGTGTGGGTGTGTAGGCATGTGTTTGAGTAAATGTCCAGGTGTGTGCGTGTTTGTGTGTTGTCCTGGAATGGGAGTGTGTTTGTTTGTGTGTGTGTGTGTGTGTGTGTGTGTGTGTAGGTGTGTAGGCACACCTTAAGGGAAATCCATGTGTGTGTGTGTGCGTGTGGGCACACCTCTGTGTTCAGACATCTTTTCTGCTTCTCTGCTTGTTATCGCTTTCTTTTGTCCTCTTTAAGGCCTGATATTGTTGCAACACTTCTTTTCATTTTTTTGAGCTCATTCTGTTACCATAGTCTTTTGTTTTTGTGCACTACTTGCTCTATTTTTGGAAAAATGTGGGTTAAATTTAAAAACTAGTGTACATCAGGATGCAACTCTAAACCTTGCCAAAGGAAACCATGTGATCTTTAGAGGGTATTCTAAATTGAATGTATGATTGTCTATTTATTGGTGTTTTGTAGCTAAACTTGTGCACGCAGAAATCATAAAAATGCTTCAGCGATTATATTATACAGTGAGGAGCAATCGCAAAACTAGATCATGCCACAGCCACTTCTCCAACATACGTGAGGGGGGAGAAGTGATTCCAATGCCATGTGAGCTCCATTCCTGATAAACTTTGTTTTGGACAACGCTTAAAGCCAGACCCGTATTCTGCATGGACTACACTTCATCACCAGTTGAATTTCTGCCTGAGACAGCGAAGTAAGGAACCACGGAAGATGAAGAGGCCCACAGACAAAACAGGACTTGTTGGCTTTTCCCAATCCAAGCCAAACCAAATGCTGCTGCCTAGAAGAAGACAACGTTCACCACCCCCTTCAGTGCTAAAGACATGGCAAAGCCTGTTCCCACACTGTATAATAATAATGAGCTATGTAAGCATACATGATTTCTCAGGGCAAGAAAAAAGCTAGTTTGTACTATGGGTATGTGTTTTACATGTCTGTTGTTCCTTTGAGGCTATGAAATCAAGCGCGATTTCTGCCCCAATCCAAAAAAACTTTGCGCCATCTCAGAAACCCTATACAAAGAAAAAAATCTTACCTAGGAGAACTCTAAAGGCCAAGAAAGGGGTTTAAAGGTGGAAACCTAATGGAAGGGGGGAGATCAAATATGCAGGGTTTTGTTTTGTTTGTTTGGAAGTATTGTTCTCTCTCCATAGATGTCCAGGTGTACCACTCTTTCCATCTGGAAGGCCACATATACAACGGTTGGAAGGCCAACGGCTGGAAGGCCAACGGTTGTATTTTCTAAGGATTCTTAGAAAGCAACAATTGGCTGAGAGTCTGCTAATCACCTTCTATCGGAGTTCAATTGAGAGCATATTATCCTACTGTCTCTGTGTATGGTACACGAGCTGCACAGTGGCAGAGAAAAAGGCAATTTAAAGGGTGATCAAGACGGCCCAAAACATCATTGGCTGTTTACTCCCCTCTTTGGAAGAACTGTATAAAAATAGATGCAAGAGGAAGATATCTAATATATTGAAAGACTCCTCTCATCCGGGACATCAGCTCTTTGAACTATTACCATCGAGAAGGAGATTTAGGGTATTGAAAGCAAGGACGAGCAGATTCAGAAACAGTTTTTACCCAAGTGCAGTATTGAGTTTAAATGCGGGGTCATAAGTTTTTGTGGAATTTAAATTGCTGGGAGCAATGGGGTATTTATATTTGTATAAGTGATTGTTGTATGGTTGATTGTGCATATTTTAGTTTTGGTGTTGTCCAGTTTTACCTTGGGGAAGAGCACCTCATTTTGTTGCACCCAGTTGTGAGTGTAATGACAAATAAATTTCTTATGTCTTATGTCTTATGTCTTATATGGCTCTAAGTGAGGACAGACAACACACCAGAGGTGAAAAGGATCATCTCCAGTCTCCTGAAGTAAAGGACTCTTTAAGGACTTTGGGACTTTGTTTAAACTTTGGACTTTGAACCTAGCTTTGGACTTCAGATTAGAATTTTGGATTTTGCGATTTAAACTGACACTTTGGACTTCGAAGAATGTATTTGTGTTCACTAAAAAAGGAGGAAAGCTGGTGGCTGGAAGGAAACAGCAACTTTTCCATCTAGGACTGCCTGAAAGCCCCAACCTGGACAAGCTAACTCCTACTTTGTGCATTTCCTGAAAAGGACTTTGTGGTGTACAAGTGTCCTCAACCACCTCTGTTTTGGGACACTTTAACCAGGGTGCCTGAGCCTCACCAGCACTCCCAGCAGCACACTCAAGAAAGTGAAAAATGCCCTCTAGAAACCCTTGGGAAAATGCAATCTTGAACAACTAAAGAACAACGAAAGAAATTGGGACAAATTAAAATCTATTTTGAGGGGGGAATTGTTGTGAGAACAGACCCCCCCCTCCGTTTCCCACAGAAGCTGCTGCATCCCTGGCTCCCTAGCCAGGCCAAGAAACCATCACGAACACTCCTGGCTCACAGCACACCGCTGAGCCACGTGGAACCATCACGCTTTTCCCTGACTGCAGGCCCACAGCCCAGCCATGCTGAAACCACTAAGCTCCTTTCCCTCCAACAGTGCAAGCCTGAACCATTGAAGAACTACAAAACATAACCCTTGTAATGTAGAACAGTAACCAGAGGGTAGCTGAAGCTGGGAACAGCCAACTAGATGAGGATGTCCGATGCAAGGGTGTGCGGAGTCACGTGGAGAGTCCCAGTCGTAGCAGCAGAAATGCGGAGCTCCGGTAACTATTTTGTTTTTTCTACTCCTTTTTTTCTCTAAGGAGTTTTGTGACCTATTTTTGTTCGCATGTGCCTTGTGGAATCTCCTCCCCACATTTTTATCTCACTGCTGGCCTTCAACTCTTTTTATTTTGGCAGTTATACTCAGTGAGCGACTCTGGCTTCCAGACTCGCCGAGAGGACTGCCTGTGGGGAGAGCTCCATTATTATCGAGACAGTATGTGTAATTATATTTAGCCTTGAAGTTTGCTCACGTTGGGATTAATTGGGAAGATTTATTACTCCTCTGACCAAGACCCGTGCCCAATTGAGATACTAAATTGCAGCTAGAACGGCGCATTTTCGGCGTGTTTCGGCGTGTTTCAAGTCATTATCCTCTTGCAGGCGCCATCTTGAAAGACTTTGAACTTAGAGCAGCTTAATTATTGGACACTATTAAAACAGTTTACTTATCCATCTAAGCTAGCTACTAACGAAAGCAGCAGAACAACAGTGGGCCATCTGCATAGCTGTTGTCTGAATGTGTGTAGTTCTTGAAAGATAGAACATTCTGTAAATTGTAAAAACCTTCGGGTTTATGAATAAAGTCTGCCCATGTAAACCGCCTTGAGTTGTAGTCACTGGAGAAATCTGGTGATCTTAAGAAAGGCGGTATATAAATACATGTATTATTATTATTATTATTATTATTATTATTATTATTTCTTGAACTACTGTGCCCAAACCTGTATGATGGTGATAACTAGAGCTCAATCTGCAAGAAGGCATAAAGTGAATAACTTTCAAAAGAGTTCTCAAAGGCTAATGGATGACTACTGCGTATCTCCGTCTCCAGCTCCAACATATGTCGAGCAATTCACTAATGTCTCTAATAGGGGACTATATCTCCCTGTAAATAGAGATATTAATGCTGTTTCGGCTAGTGTTTTCCAACAAAACCCAGATGGCTATAACAACAGTGATACGGCCCCTGATAATGATGGGGTTGAAACTCCTATAGATAATGGCAACTGGACTTTGGATCCTGAGCTCTTTGAGAATCTTACATGGCCTGAAGGAATTAATTTGGACAATTTGGACAATCCTGGTTTCACTATCTCTCCAATTAAAGAATATTTTTCAGAAAGCTCTACGCATAATTCCCAGAACCTACAAACTTTTTTAGATGGTTTATTACGTCCCATGTGTCTACAGATGCGGGATCAATGCTACCTTGTAGCTTCAACAGTAAAGAACATCTTTAAGGAATTAAATAAATTACATCAAGAAATGCTGGTTATAAAATCTTTGGTACATTCAAATGCAGACGTGATAAAAGACAGAGCTCCGAGAACAGCGCCACCTGGTGGCTCGATAGTCTTAAAAAATAACTTTTTAGTGACCAGCCTTCAAAAAGGTGATGTGGATTTATTAATAAACTCTGATAATAAGGGAATACAGTCCAACAATTCTAATAGTCGAGAGTGCTTGCAGCAATTAAAACCGAATCAAGACCAAGCATTTATTATGCCCGCCTATTGTCTGGAAAGTCAAGTCACTTCCCTATTGGATGAAACACCATTTGATTTAACATTCTCAAATGAGGACCTTATAGTAGTGGACGACTGGCATGAACCGGAGGCAAACTCAACAATCCTTTATACCCCGGCCGGTATCCCAGAAGACCAAGTGACTCAGGTCACTCAGGACTTTCACCTCTATCCTGGAAGAATGGATTATGCGCTAAGTAATGGTCCTACTATACCCAAGCAGGACTATGCTATAAAGCACAAGGAATATTACATTACTATCTATAATTGGCCTTTAGGTGGCCCAAATGACTCTTGGATGACTGCAAAAGATGTTAGTCATTCCATATTAAAGATATTGGGGAAGGCCTGGCCATATAGCGATTCCTTCACCTGTGTGTGTCGGTATCCGACTAATTCTAAGGTCAAAAGGGGTAGAATTTTGTTAACCTTTAATAATCCTGAACATGCGATGCTATTTTGGAAACTGCTATATAAATTTGAGCACGAGCAGATTTCTTTCAAATGGGGTATTAGTGGGGAAATTGTCGGGAACCTCCTACCCCCTAAGAGAGATAAATCACCATCTGGCAAGTTTCCTTTAAAGAACACTTCCAGAAGGGGGAAGTCCAAAAAATCTATCCAGATCAACTCAATTTGTAGTCCAAGGAATAGCTATGAGGCAGCAGAGATAACTGTTGGATCTGCAGGGAATACTGATTTATGTCCACCCTGTGTGACTTATCCTAATAATATCCCTATAAGGCAAGGCTTTGACAGAGTGATGTCGCGATCTCTCAAGAGAGTTGGGAAACCAGCTCATCTGCCATCTCAGCTGGTTTCTAGTCAGCGACATACTTATAGGTTGACCAAGAACTTTGGCGTATCCCCTGCTAGGACCTCCTCTACTATCGCCCCGCTAGGGGAACCAATGGGCGATGTCTTACATACTGACATCAATGTTGTCCACCAGAAACACATAGGTGCAATTCCTGGTAAAAGCTCACTACATGTGAAGGCACCACTTGGAAGTCGGTGTCATTGGAGGGGCAATCAGCGATCTACTGCCAATCCACCAGACATAGGGATGTCTTTGTATGAAACCTCTGATGCCTCTATAACAGATTACTTGTTAGAGCTTTCTGCACCTTGACTAACATGTAAAAATTTGCACCCTGGGACAGGTGTGGATGAGGAGATCACACCTAGAACCCATGGCGGATTGAGCTTCTTATTTTGGAATGTAGCGGGATGGTTTAAGAGGCAGCATAATCCTGACTTTATTAACTATTTAAGTAAATATTATGTAATTTGCCTTCAAGAGACATGGTGTGACAAGGATATTTTATTCCAGGGCTATCAATCCTTTACCTTGCCAGCCTTCCGTAGGAAGAAGTTTGGGCGATTAATAGCAGGACTAGTTATACTAATTAAGATCCCGATGGAAGCCGCCTTAGCCTTAGCCTTTCAGGGGGGCTATAGTTTTTTGGTGGTACAATTAGTTGTGGACAAAATCTCAGTTTTGTTAGGGAATATCTATATTCCACCCAATTCCCAAACGACGAACTCTGATCAGGTTTGGAAACATCTTGAGGGCTCATTAGAGGTCTTGATAGATAAGTTCCCAATGGCTCACCTTATCATTGGCGGGGATTTCAATGCCAGGGTAGGTGAGGGCTCCGGAATTTTTGATAAGATTTTAAAAGGGGCATCAATGGACTCTCTACCACCGCATTACTCCTTGCCAAGATTTTCCAAAGATAACAAAGCCAATGAGGCGGGTGCCTCCCTAGTGGAAATTAGTGTCCAATACAATCTATGTTGGCTTAATGGATTAAGAGTGTTTAAACATGCAGAAGAGTTTACTTTCGTCTCTAGTGTAGGTTGTAGCGTCATTGATTATGTGCTAGTCGCTCTACCTCTATTCAACAGGGTAATCAGTTTCACTGTAGGGGATTTTAAATTAAGTGACCACCTACCTCTGCAATTAGACCTGGCTGTGTCTTCCCCGGATCAGCCACTGCAATCTCCTGCATCTGAGGAGCAGCCAAGGAATTTAAAATTGTGCTGGAATAAAGATACGTCCCAGAGATTACATAACCTGTTGGATAATCCTGACATCATTTCTCTTGGTACTTTAATTAATGTTAAGAACTCTCCGGATATAGTGCTAGAGGCATACGAGCAATTAGTCAAGACTATTCTTTCGAATTTAGTACCGGTTAGGACTATGCCACAGCCTAAATCGTCTGTTAAAAACCCAGGATGGTTCGACCAGGACTGTAAGCAAGCTAAAGCGGCAGTCAGAACTTCTTTTTACAAATTTAGACTTTTGAATACATCAGAGGCCTTAAATGAGTATTTTGTTTCGAACTCTCAACTTAGTGCCCTTTTCAAAGACAAGCAATTGAAACATACAAAAGACTGCTGGCACTAAAAACCAAAGGACACGATCCCAAGATGATACCATCACACAACTGGACAGATCATTTCAGGAATCTATTTCTCGATAACTCCATCCCTCTATCAGAGGAGCCCTCTAATTTGCCGATACCCCTTGCTACGTTACCAGTATCTATTGATGAAATCAAGATACTGATTTCCTCTCTTAAACCAGGCAAGGCAGCAGGTCCGGATAAAGTTTCAGCGGAACTACTTAAATCCGAACCTGATTTTTGGGCCCCGATTCTGATTGAACTTTTTAAAATGGTTAATTTGTATGGCAAGCTGCCTGAGTCATGGCTGCAAACAATAGTGGTGCCTATCTATAAAAAAGGAGATCCCTGTGATCCAGGGAATTATAGACCAATTAGCCTATTATCAGTAATTGGTAAGTTGTATGCCAAATCTTGGGTAATGAGCAAATAGGCTTCAGACCTGGTCATACAACTTTAGATCACTGTTTAATTTTAGCCCATCTGATGTATAAATACTCTATCAGAGACAAATCTAAACTATATGTCGCTTTCATTGATTTGAAAGCGGCGTTTGATAGTATAAATAGATCTCTGTTATGGACTAAACTAAAAAACATGGGGCTCCCAATTAATTTACTTTCTTCAATAAGATGCCTCTATACATATACATCTTGCAGAGTTAGATATTCTTGGGATGGTTTGTTTACCGAGGAATTCTACACCAATAAGGGAGTTAAGCAGGGCTGTCCACTTGCCCCTACTCTTTTTAACCTTTTCCTGAATGATCTGGCTCCGGTTTTATCTACTGTAGAGGGTCATGCACCAACTCTTGGAACCTGCAAAGTCCCAATTTTACTCTATGCGTTTGATGCGGTTATCATCTCGCATACACGCATAGGGCTTAAAAAGCTGATTAACAAATGCATGGAATATTTGACCTTAAATAAGCTGCAGATAAACTTCCAGAAGTCCAAAATAATGGTTTGTTCTAAGTCCTGGAAAATATATAAGTGGACATTTAATGGCCAAGAGATTGAACAGGTTAGAACCTTTAAGTACCTGGGTTTGCTATTTTCCTCCAATTGTTCTTGGTCCAGTCATCACCAAATGGTACAATCTAGTGCAAAAATCTCATCTTTGGCAATACTTAGATTTTTTTTCAACAAAGGTGGTCGCTTAATACCAGCTGCTCTTAAAGTATTTAATGCCAAACCCATTGCCCAAGTTTTGTACAGCGTTCCCATCTGGATCAAGGGCTTTAACAACTCTATGGAGTCAATTCAATCGATATTCCTGAGGAAAATCTTGGCCTTGCCTAGATGTGTCCCATATGCAGTTCTCTGCCTCGAAACGGGACAACTTTTGCTTGACACTTTGGCTTGGCTCAGGACTTGCAGACATTGGCTAAGACTCTACTTTAATAATACTAAAAATAGTCTGCTGTACCAACTCATGATTGACTCCTGCCCTCCGGAGGATATATGTCTTGAGAAGATCAGACAGCTTGGCCTTGATCCCAACTTATTAGGCTCTGTCCCCTTTTCATTAGCATTTAATATGGTTAAACAGAGAATACTTGATGTGCACTCTCAAAATCTGTTGAGCGCGGCAAACTGCTCTTCTTCACCCCTACACTGGAATCTTCCAGTTAAGGTAGGGAGGATTCCTGACTATATTAATCTACTAACCAATTCAGATGAAAGAAGAGCTCTATCATTAGCACGTTGTAATGCTACACCATCGGCGGTATTAGTGGGTCGATATAATAGTATCCCCTATAATGAAAGAGTATGTCCATGCCAGATGGGAGTAGTTGAGGCTCTACCGCATATACTCTTTCATTGCCCCCTTCACATAGCGGCCCGTAAGAGTTTTCTTACTAGGCTGTCTCAGTTTAATTCAGATGTTATCGATGAAGGCAATATTACATCTCTTCTTATGCTGACTGATCTGGACTTACTAAAGTGTCTTGCGACCTTTCTGTGTGATATTATTAAAGGTAATGTGCAGAGAATGTCTATGAGCTAATGTTAAATAATCTTACGATTGTTTCTTCTTCTTCTTTTTTTTTTACATGTTAAGGCCATCTGAGTTTTAACTTTATGCTGTCTGACCACAGATTTTACTCTTATACTGCATATAATAATCTCTGAGCTTCTTATATGTAATGTTTTAATGCGGGGCTTATACTCTATATGTAAGGTACCCAACCTGAATGTTCCGATATGCCAATAAAGGTATTCTAAATCAAAAAAAAAAATCAGTAACCAGAGTAAAACAATAAAGATTTTGGCAACAATAGAAGCAGCAACTCTGGTGGGAAAAAACACTTCTTGGCAAGAGCAACTGTTAAGAGCCTCCTTAGCCTGGCTCTGTACCCTATTGTGGTTAATTTGGCCTTCCAGGGAACACTTGCATTGCTATGCTCCATGGTCAGATGCACATAATGCAGGACCTGGAAAGGGGAAGGTCAGACCAGGATGTCATGGAAGGAGGGGAAGGTTGTGGACATCCTCCCTGTCCCAAAAACATGTGGAGACCTGACTCCATTTTGGATCTCATCCTGAGAGTGAAGAATTGGTGCCAGACATCTGTAAGTCACCTTTTCCTCCCAGAGTCTTAAAGAAATGCAAATCTGGTGTCTGACAAAAGGTTTATGCAATGACAAGTCCTGCCTGAAATTCAATCAAGTTCTTATCTGCCCCAAAAGCCAAGAGTTTTCCCCCATCAGAATAATATAGCCAGCCACTCCTCAGGGTGATTTGAATCACATTGAGGGTACTTACCATGTTGATAACTGTTGTCAAATGTGTCAAGGACCTGTCTGGCCTAAATGTCTCCTGTCTGCTTTTGTGTGCCAACCTATTATAATCTAAAATGTACCTATGTTTGCATCTGACTAGACTTTGTAATCATGCCCCTAACCCTTTCGTTAAGGTCACACAAAGAGGGGAGGGGAGCAAAAACCGCAAAACCACCTATCAGATGTCTCACATTGGGCAAATGTTTTTATTTGCTGTTGTCAATTCCACATTTTGCATATTCAACTGTATAACTGACCAAACCCAGATGTACAATTTGCACAAGTTCTGTATCTCCTTGTAGGTACAAGTTCTGTATCTCCTTGGAGGCACAAGTTCTGTAATCTCCTTGGAAGCATGCTGCATCTTGTGCTGATGTCTTACACATGAGTAAAATGTACTTCTCTTTCTGCAACAACAAAGTCCAGCTGGTCTCTCTCTCTCTCTCTCTCTCTCTCTCTCTCTCTCTCTCTCTCTCT
>JAJKFI010010486.1:14392-28209 GCA_029204185.1 Lerista edwardsae
AAAAGCAAGCATGATCAGGAGACTATGGTCACATCTGGGAATAGGCAGGGTCAATTGCAGAAGCTGGAGTTCCCTGTTGAACAACGGAGGACACATAATGCATCTTCCGTCTGTGTCACGGTCTGTTTAGAGCAGGGACTGCGTTTCTGATTTTTCTTTGAACTGTGTCTGATCAGAACTCTCTGTTCCAACGAGTTTGGCCATTGCACTTTTTTCTTCAATAAAGTCATTCTATATGTTGAGAGTGAGGCACCTGTGATTCTAACAGACAAGAGGTGAAAGCTCTTCTCCAGTGGGCTCTCCACATCCAGGCCAGCCATGGATTGTGGGTAGCTCCTCCTCTCGGGACAGGCAGGTCAGGTGACAAGGTCTTCCTGAGGGGAGGGGCTCCCTGTTCTGGCCTAGCTTGTTCCTCTGAGAGGTAGTTTTGGGTCTACCAGTGCAAGGGATGGATGTGTGAATGTGGACGTGCAGACTCAGGACACCAAAGTCAGTCTTGGCCCTGAGACCATTTATACAAGGATGTTTCAATAATTTGTGGGGTGGGGAAGACTTATAACAAAACATGTTGGAATCTGGAAAGGAAAAAGCATGGGTTTATTTCGCAGCATCTTTCACGGAAGGCAGCAGTGCAAAATGGACTGATTATTTGACATTTTAACCATTTCTTCTTCGTAGCTGCTCCCTTTTGTTCAAATCAGGCCGCACTATAATGATGTAGCATTTGGGAGAAAAGATGCAGCCCAGTAGTCCAGCACTGGAGGCCAAGATGGAGAAGATCTCCACGGCCACCATGGCTTTGCCTCTTGTGCTCAGGTAGGCTGGCACAAAGGACAGCCACACACTGCAAAAGACCAACATGCTGAAGGTGATGAACTTGGCTTCATTGAAGCTGTCTGGCAGCTTCCTGGCTAGGAAAGCCACACTGAAGCACACAATGGCTAGCAAGCCCATGTAGCCCAAAACAGAGTAAAACATGGTGACTGACCCTTCATTACATTTCACAATGATTTCTATTGCCAGGGAATGCATATCCAAATCTGGGAATGGAGGACAAGTGGCCAGCCAAAGAACACAGATGTTGACCTGGAGAAGGGAACACGATAAGACAATAACATGGGCCAGTCTCGTTCCCACCCACTTCCGGAAAATGTTGCCTGGCTTGGTGGCCATGAAAGCCACAACCACCGTGATGGTCTTGGCCAAAACAGAAGAGATGGCAATGGAGAAGATGATGCCAAAGGCTGTTTGTCGGAGGAGGCAGGTCACCTTATTAGGCTCTCCAATGAAGAGCAAGGAGCAGAGGAAGCAAAGAATGAGGGAGACCAGGAGTAGGTAGGTGAGGCTGCGGTTGTTGGCCTTGACACTGGGAGTATCTCTTTGCTTAATGAAGATTCCAAGCACCACTGCTGTGATCACAGTAAAGAACAGAGTCAAGGCAGTTAATGTTATCCCCAAAGGTTCTTGGAAAGATAGGAAACTTGGTGTCTTGGGAATGCATTGATCTGGATGCTGGTTTGGATATTGATCTTCTGGGCACTGGATACAGTAATCCATGTCTGAAAGAAGCATATTTTGTTATTCAATAGCATGACCTACCTCTAAAGAGTTCTCTGGTTTCTGAACATTATAGCAAATGCCCCAGCTCTTCTAACAGCTGGCATTTGACCCTGAAAACTACTGTTATCCCTTCCATTACACAAGACGAGATCATCCTGGAACTTTTTCTCTGAAATTCTTCGTTGAATCTGTCTACAGCAGGATATTTCTCATTTCTTAGATTCAAATTCTTTCACTCTTCTTCCGAAGTTACTGGTGCTTCAAATGATTGAAGACTGCAACCTTGCACACACTTACAGGACATCCCATTGAATACAATGGGGCTTGCTACTGAATTTGAAGACAAATGTGCATGTACTGCGACAGACGATCTAGATTTCTTGCCTGTACCTCAGTACATCTCTTACCTTCTTGATCTGCAATCATCCCTTCTGCACAAAGAGAACAACCATAGCAGCAAAACGTCTCTCCTTCCTTCTTTTGCCTGCTGAAACCTGGTTGGCAGTGAGCATTACAGATGGATAAGGGAGGCACCTATCATTAAACCAAAGGTAAGGCTTCTTGCAAAACTTAGAGATTTGCCCCCCCTTAGATCCACCTCTGCACAAGGGATGCTGTGCGCCATCCTCCCTGACTCCGAGTGTGGTCCAAACATGCTTTACAGTGTCCTTTGTGCCAGCCAAACTTGGCTGGCCTAACTGTGCCAGCCTAACTCCAGTTTAGGATTGCACTCTAAGTAATAGGAGTTGTGATCTCACATGATGTAAAAATGTGTATTATGATTGGCATAAGCGTGTGCTGGAGTGAGTCCAGCACAATTAGGCCAGCAACGTTTGACCGGCACAAGGGCCACGGAAAAGTATGTTTGGGCCACTCTTGGAGTCAGGGAAGATGGCGCACGTCTGTGTGCTGGCCGCACTGACTCTGAGAGTGGTCCCATCATACTTTACAGTGGCCCTTGTGCCGGTCAAACTTTCTTGACCTAACTCCAGTTTAGGATTGTGCCCTGAATAGGACCAACCTTCTGCTAGCACAGCTTACTCTCCAGGTGCTGCAAACCTGGGACACCCTGTTTGTGACACCCCAGGGTGGCACAACAGCTGCCACAGGAAAGTAAGAATAGGATTGTGCCTCCTCCAGGTAATCTCGGGGCTGCATTGCGGGTGCATCAGCACTGGCAAAGGGACAGGATTGGGTCCTAAGAATCAATGTCATGCAACGAGCAGTGCCTTCACATTCCTACCTGAGTCAACTCTTCATGCCATTCAATGCTGTCCTCATGAATGGTGAACTCTTCCCCGGAAGGGGCCTGAGGGTCCAGCCGCCCCACTTTGACTCGGACGTAGGAATCGTTTTCAAAGGTGACCAGGTTTGTGATATCAAATCCACCTGCTAATTCTCCCTGTTCATCGAACTTGATTTCATCTCCACAACTGTTGTTGAACGAGATCCTCAACAGGAGTGAGTGCAGCTGGGTGAAATGGCAAAGGCAATCAATCGGCTCATAAAACGTGGTCATATTCCCACTAACAGGAATTTCTTTTTCTTTTTTGCCCCTTGGACAGTACTGTACTAAGGGCCCAATTCTATTCTCCCCCCCCCACACACACACACCGAGGCAGCGGCTTGGAAAAATTTGTATCCAGTGGGGGAGGGATTTGCAGAAGTCTCCTTGGGTCAAGGAAACAAATGGGCCTGATCCTGAGGACCCCATCACTGGTGGTATGAGCTTACTAACACCAGCTCCCAGTTGTGCAAATGCAGCATTAAGCATATTTGCAGAACCATCGGGGGCTACACCACCAGCACTGGGCCCAGTGCTTTGGATCCACTGCCACACCCCCAACTGTAGCAACTGTGGAGTAGCAGTGCAGATTTGGAAGGGAGGGGAAGGGCATGGGGAGGATGGGGGAGGACCTGGAGAAAGCGGTACTTGGTGGGGGGAGGAGTGGCCCTGGGAGATGGGTGGAAGTGCTGGTGGCACTCACTGTCACATCCTCAACTCTCCAGGTCAAGTTTGGAAGTCCAACATGGGGGTCACCAGTTTCTGCCTGCAAAATAGCAGACTCTTTGGCAGGTAGAAACTGGAGTAGCCCCATCATGGGACCCATAGCTGTCCTTGGGGCAAAAGTCCCTTTCTCTCGAAGAGACCCCGGGTGCTTCTGCATCTCCTGCAGGACGCAGTGATGCAAATGGTGGCCCTGCTGCTCCTACGGGAGCCCGGCAGCACAGGATCAGGCTGAAATGCTCCCTTACGCAGGAGTAAGCCTCTGTGGCCCGACCCGGCCCACTTGGATCTACGCTACTGATTTTAATTATTCATGTTGTGGGGGGGTTGCATCACCCAATAAATTTGAGAAGACACACGGCAGGGGTGCCCTTGGGCCATGCAGACATGGTATGAAATGGCAGGCAGGCATACTGGCAGTGCACAATATTACCCTTGGGGCAGCCCAATTCTGAATTGCCTGACCACCCGGGAGCACAGCGGCAGCCAGGCGGCAAGCGTTATATCCCGCCCAAGGCAGTCAGGCCGCCGCGGGAGACTCTGCAGGGAAAGGGGATAGTCGTCCTCTTTCACCGTGATTAGCGTGGTGGGCACACAGTGGGTCAACTACTTTCCGGGCCAGCTAAATAGGTGTGTGGCCTTACTCACAGGTCATGAACTGGTGGGGAGAGTCCCCACATGTCCTGCCTCTGCTCCATCCAACCTTCTGCCCAGGAACCCCCACTGTGCCCCCAAAGGCCACATCGCGGCAAACCCAACACTAGCCGGTGACCAGGGCTCCCTCTGGGGAGCACATGGGAGACATTGCCATGGCGCCACCCCAGCGCCGGTGGCAAGTGTTTACCACTGGTGTAGGAGGCTCTTTACACTGCCGTGCGCAACAGTTGCCCAGGCGTTACGAGACTACTGCACGTGTTAACGGGCTTTGGATTGGGCTCTTAGTCTATGAGGAACACCCTTACCTGCCAGGGTGGTATATTCATAAGACATAAGACATAAGAAATTTATTTGTCATTACACTCACAACTGGGTGCAACGAAATGAGGTGCTCTTCCCCAAGGTAAAACTGGACAACACCAAAACTAAAATATGCACAATCAACCATACAACAATCACTTATACAAATATAAATACCCCATTGCTCCCAGCAATTTAAATTCCACAAAAACTTATGACCCCGCATTTAAACTCAATACTGCACTTGGGTAAAAACTGTTTCTGAATCTGCTCGTCCTTGCTTTCAATACCCTAAATCTCCTTCTCGATGGTAATAGTTCAAAGAGCTGATGTCCCGGATGAGAGGAGTCTTTCAATATATTAGATATCTTCCTCTTGCATCTATTTTTATACAGTTCTTCCAAAGAGGGGAGTAAACAGCCAATGATGTTTTGGGCCGTCTTGATCACCCTTTGAATTGCCTTTTTCTCTGCCACTGTGCAGCTCGTGTACCATACACAGAGACAGTAGGATAATATGCTCTCAATTGAACTCCGATAGAAGGTGATTAGCAAACTCTCAGCCAATTGTTGCTTTCTAAGAATCCTTAGAAAATACAACCGTTGTTGTGCCTTCCTAATTAAAGCAGTGGTGTTCGCACTCCAAGTCAGGTCATTAGTTATGATGGTCCCAAGAAACTTACATTCAACCACCTGTTCCACACAAACTCCATCTATATACAGTGGCTGAATGTCTGCTCTTTTTTTCCTATAGTCCACTATAAACTCCTTGGTTTTTCGGATATTAAATAGAAGATTATTTTCTTTGCACCAGCGGGATAGCTGTAATACCTCATCCCGATACGCAGACTCATCATCCCCGGAAATAAGTCCTACTAATGTAGTATCGTCCGCAAATTTGATAATCCTATTATTGGGATGGTTATTGGTGCAATCCGATGAATAAATGGAGAACAGTAGTGGACTAAGGACACAACCTTGTGGAGTGCCAGTGCTGAGTATCTTGTCAGTAGAGATGTAATCATTCAGTTTAACTCTTTGTGGACGATTTGTTAAAAAATCCCATATCCATAAACAGATAGAATCTGGAAAATCTAGATCTTTAAGTTTGGCTATTAATCTGTGTGGTATGATGGTATTAAAAGCAGAACTAAAGTCCGCAAACAGCATTCTTACATAATTCCCTTGTGTTTCCAAATGGGATAAAGCCATATAAAGCACAGTATTAATCGCATCCTCAGTTGATCTATTTTCTTTGTAAGCAAACTGAAGCCCATCAAAGGAATCAGGAAGGCAGGAGATAATGTATTTCCGAACTAGCTGCTCAAAGCACTTCATTAAGATTGAAGTTAGTGCCACCGGCCTATAATCATTTCGACTATTTGTAGGCAACTTTTTAGGCAGTGGAACGATGATGGAAGCCTTGAGACAGACAGGAACTGCACATTGTGTCAGGGATCGATTGAAAATTACAGTCCAAACCCCGGCTAGCTGATCAGCACAGTCTTTTACCACCCGACCAGGAATTGAGTCGGGTCCAGCTGCTTTTCTGGAGTTAACCACCTTCATTGTCTGTCTCACATCCAGCTCATTAACAATGAAGGGAGGACACTGCTGAGTAAATGATGGCAAACGAACAGGTACAGTTTGATCGATCTCGAATCGAGCGAAAAAGTTGTTCAACTCCTCAACCACCTCCACGCCACCGCCCGAAGAAACCTTTTTTGCTTTATAGTTCGTTAGTTGTTGAACCCCCTGCCAAACTTCCCTCATGTTATTGCTGAGAAAGCAGTCTTCAATTCTTCAAGTCTTCAGCCTGGCAAGATCCCCTTTTGCTTGGTATCTGGACTCAGAGGAAGACGTGAGATGCAAGGCATGTGCCACAGCATGGACAGCATTATAGATACTGGAGCTGTGGCCGGTCATGCTCATTTCAAATAAAGATGCCGGGAGGCTCTCCAGCTCCTCTTTCCCAGTACAGGGTTCTCGACTCTTTGATGGCACACCATGTTTTGGAAATGCACAGCTGAATGCATGCTCCCAGAAACTCTTGATGAAACCATCCCTTTTGGCTTCCAAAGGATCAATATTCTGAAGGAATTCAGAGAATCCCGGAGGCTGGTTTGAATGAATTGCAAAGGAAAGAGCCCCATGGAACACACCATCCCGGAATGGTTGTATATCCAGCATCTTGTAGTAGGTGTTACTTGGGAAGTCAATTTGAGCTGTTATAATCCACACTTTCCCAGCAGGAAGTTTATATCCAGGAAGCATTAGAGGAAAAACTATATTGGCCGCAATCCATAGAAAAGAAACAAACCATGGAATGCATGATATTTCCCCATACATAACAATTGCATTGGCTGTGCAATCCATGAAAAATGGGATGTGGTTGAAGACTTCTTTGATGAATTCCTCGATGTTTACATTAGGAACTCCGTGCTCAGCTCTTTCCACGAAAGCTGCACAGATCCCCCTCTGAGACAGCATGGGTTCCAAGACAGGCAAGAAATTGTCCCCAGCTTCGTTATTCATGGTGATGATGCCGACCCATTTCCAACTGAAATGCAGCAATAACTGGACTATCCCCCAGTATTGAATGGCTTCATTGGGGACCATGCGGTAAAAGGAAGGGAAATTGGACTGATCATTTGTTGCTGGTATGAAGGAGCCGTAGGAAAACTTTAAAGAAAAATGTAGAATTTCATATTAGGGAGGGACTAGGAGTATTGCCTGTCCCAGCTCCTGCCAACCTAGCAGTTTGAAAGCACCTAAATGCAAGTAGATAAATAGGGACCACTTCGGTGGGAAGGGAACAGCGTTCCGTGCTCTACGGCATAGAGTCATGCCGGCCACATGACCACGGAAGCTTGTCCTCAGACAAAACGCCGGCTCTACAGGCTTTGAAACGGAGATGAGCACCACCCCCTTGTTATGATGGGGGGGGTGCAACTCCCCTCCCCTGGTGTAGCTGCCGCTGACACCAGCCCAGACTCAACACAACAAAGGGAGCTCCTGGGCAAAACTCCCTCTTAAAAGAAAGCCAAATAAAAGAAGTAAAACCCAATTTTATTGATGTACATTAAAAATTACAAATAAAACTACAGAGGCTCTGTACCATAAAACCTGAATATTAAAATGACAATAATCAACCCCTCTGTTTATAACTTAACTGAGAGGAACCCAGAAAGGACAAAAAGAAAAGAACATCCTATAGGATTTTTACCTCATTAACTACAACCGGCTTCCGCAGCACATAGTGAGGCTAACCTTCCATGAGAGCAGGCAAAAGGGTTCTGTTCCCTGAGGCTTTTAACTTTCATCTCAATGAACTAATCACCCCCACCTGAGCCATTTACACTTGAGTAGTTCTCTCCCAACTAACAAGGTTCACATGAAACCACAATTTCATGACAACCACAGTTGGTCACAACTAGACCATTCGGTCGTGGGGAAACGTTTACCTTTACCTAAGAGTATTAAATGTTCATTTCTTTATTTTATAATTATGGTTGTGTTTCTTCTTTGCCAGTTTTACCCAACCTCTCCATTTTGTTGTGAGAAACCCTCCTGGCAACGTATACAGCAGACTTTCACATTGGCAAGGTGTAATGATCTACCCTCCAACATAACTTCCGCCTGCTATGAAGGTTGCCCAGTGGACAGTGGGGATCACCTCTGTAGCTGCAATTGCAAAGAGCCGGAGGAAGTCTTGCATATTTTGCATTACTGCAACATATCGGGCGGCAGTCATCCAAAACTGCCTTTGAAGATAAATGCAAGTAAATACCCATGTTTTAATTTGAAGCGCTAAATGATCTTGCTGCCTTGATAGCAATACTTTGTATACTCTACCTTCTTGAGTTGCATGTCTAGACCGAAAAAGTTTTAAATGTTCCTTATTGATTTGTACTGACTGAAATATGCATGCCATTAAAGCATGATTTGTGCTTTAATGCCATTGATTTGTACTGCCATTGATTTGTACTGACTGAAATATGCATGCATGTGAAACCGGAATAAAAATTATTTGTTTCACTTTAAAGCCTCAACCCTACAGTAAATATACTACAGTCATGTAGGGATCAACCAATCTATCAAGCCAGTTGTTCGTAAAACAGAATCTTCCTCCCTGTCATTCTGAACCACATAATTCTGAACTGGATGAGTGAAAAAATTGTGAGATTAAGCAAAATTCCCAAGCTCGCAATCCTGCCTTTGTTTCAAACCTGTGGAATCTTGTAAAGACTTAAAATGCCTTCCATATATGCAGAAGTATCACGATCAAGTCCTCCAACCGTTCCCATCACATTGTTTTGAATGCTGCATCTGTAGTTAGGGACAAATCTCTGTGATTTGAAGAGAAGCTCCAGAGTGATACGGTAGGCCATTCTTGCATCCACGGGGTTGTCACAGATGTGGAATCCAAGAGTGATATTGGGTAAGACATGAGGGTTCCCATTGACTTCATGTACAGCAAATGCCAAGGCCAAAATATGCTGGTAGAGCTTTGTCAGCACTCTAGGGGAAACACACACAAACAATACGCCACATAAGAACACAAGAACATAAGAACATAAGAAGAGCCCTGCTGGATCAGGCCAAAGACCCATCTAGTCCAGCTTCCTGTATCTCACAGCGGCCCACCAGGTGCCCCAGGGAGGCATGAGACAACAAGATGCTTGTATATAAATACTAGTGATTGATTGATTGATTGATTGATTGATTGATTGATTGATGCTTGCATCCTGTTGCCACTCCCTTGCACCCAGTACCAGTAGCCCACCACCTTTGTAAGGAGGTTGCACAATCCATCATTGCCTATAGCCCACGATGGACCTTTCCTCCAGAAATCCGTCCAATCCCCTCTTAAAGGCATCAAGACCAGATGCCATCACCACCTCCTGTGGCAAAGAGTTCCACAGATTAACTACCCGCCGAGTAAAAGAGTACTTCCTTTTATCTGTTTTAACTCTCCCAACCCTCAGTTTTAGTGGATGCCCCCCCTGGTTCTGGTGTTTTGAGAGAGGGAAAAGAACATCCCTTTATCTACTCTATCCCTTCCATGCATAATTTTGTGAGTAGTTGAGAATTTTATGGTGCCTGACATCGCACAATGGTTCATGCTGGCCTCGTGGATTCAGCAGTCGTCCCCAAACCTTTGAGCATCTGGACAAACTTTAAAAAGTTTCATTGTAACAGATGCTCAACCCTCTGTGGCTAGAACAGGGATGGGGCAGCCGTGCTCCCCCTAAGCATCAGGTTGTTTAACCCTTAAGAAAAAGGTAAAGGTTTCCCCACTGCCAAATGGTCTAGTCATGACCGACTGTAGGGGGCGGTGCTCATCTCTGTTTCTAAGCCGAAGAGGGCTTAGCCAGGGGGGCTTTGTCCAAGGAAAAGCTTCTGTGGTCATAAAGCCAGCATGACTATATGCCATAGCGCACGGAACGCTGTTACCTTCCCACCGAAGTGGTCCCTATCTATTCGCATTTTTTACGTGCTTTCGAATTGCTAGGTTGGCAGGAACTGGGACAAGCAATGGGAGCACTCTGTTGCATGGTCTCGAACTCCCAACCTTCCGGTCAGCAAGCTCAGCAGAAGTGGTTTAACTTGCAGCGCCACCACGTCCCTTAATCCTTAATGGACATAGCTTAAATTCCCTTGTCCTTTCACAGCCCACCAAAAAATGTGTTGTGATGCATTGGTGGGACACAGACGCACAATTGGGGAACCACTGCTGTAAGGCAAAGGGAAACCCAGGAAAGTGAATCATGACTGAGTTCCAATAGAAACCAAAGAAATCTGCCACAGTGATTTTTTGTTGTTGCTGAAAATTGTCCCCATAGACTTGTAAACCTTAAAGTTGTTTCAAAAGTCAGGAATAAAACCGTCACCATTACAAAGCATTTCTAGGATGTAAAAACATTTAAAAAAATATTAGGAAGTCTATACAGAATGAGATAAAACAATGTAGGACAGGGAGAGGAAGGGAGTTATTCTATTCTTTTATTCCCACTTCACATATAAATAAAATGTGAATAATTTTATACTACTATATATAAAATTTTATACTTTTATATAATAATTATATAAAAATATGTTTATACTGAATAAAAAAATACTACTGTACAAGAGAGAAGTGATTGATAATGAATATGTGTACATTAGTAGTGTTTCTTAAAAAGAAAAAAATCACCTTCTCATGCATTTTAAAAGAGGATGACGCAGCTTCTAATTTTTTATGAGCTACAACATGGGTCATCAATTGAAGATGTTTAATGCAAATATGTACACTCACCTCTGTAGGTACTACTGTAAGGGCCAAATTCTATCCAACTTTCCAGAGCCAATGCAGCCACAGTATAGCTCCAGGGATCAGGGAACAAACATTCCCTTACCCTGAGGAGGACTTAATGACTGAGCCTCCACTGCAGAAGACAGCACATGCCCCAGTGGCATGGCTGCACTGGCAGTGGAAAGCTGGATAGGATTGGGCCCTAGGGCTGCAATCCAATACACACCAAAGAGGAAGCCCATTTAATACTTCTGAGAACACAATCCTAACCTGGAGTTAGGCAGGCACAATTAGGCCAGGAAAGTTTGGCCGGCACGAGGGACACCATAAAGCAGAGGCAGATCTAAAGGAGGGCAAAGCTCTAAGTTTTGCAAGAAGCCTTACCTTGCAGTGGAAATCACTCCTCTCCTGCACTGTTCTAGCCAATCCTCACAGGGAACAGCAACATCTTGGCCTTGCTTACTGGCTACAGCAGCAAGGGAGAGGAGGGATTTACATGACAGGGTAAGGCTTCTTGCAACACTTAGAGCTTTGCCCTCCTTGTAGATCCGCCTCTGCCATAAAGCACGTGAGGGTCACTCTTGGAATCAGGGAGGATGGCGCACATCTGTGTGTTGGCCTCTCCAAAAGTGATCCAAACGGACTTTATGGTGTTCCGTGTGCCGGCCAAACTTCCGTGGCCAAACTGTGATGGCCTACCTGAAGGTTAGGATTGCACCCTGAGTATATGTGGAGATGATTGGGCCATAGAAGTATTTCAGAGTGCTTGCTAGTGTTTCATTGGTTACTCTTCATTCATTCATTCATTTCAAATAGCCCCCCCTTCTTCAAAGCATGCAAGCAGTTCACATTTATGCATCACAAAACTAACATCAAAAATGACCCTATGAAGGGGGGAGGCAGGGTGATTCCTTACGACAGAAGATTCTTCACCCGTTCCTGAGAAGGGTGTTTCTCGAAGGAGTATCTGGGTAGCAAGTAGTAGATATGAGATGTCAACCCCCCGATGAGCTTGTCCCCCGGCTGGTACCACTCTTGTGGAATGTAGAGGGGATCATTTCCAGGGCACTTGGCGGCATGTTCCCTGCACCCTGACTGAGATGGCAGCACCAGCACTGCCTGCATGTGGGTGGCCAAGGATCGAGCCACTCAGTGGTGTCATCTAAATGATTTAAGAACAGGTACTCACCTTTGATTAGCACGTGCCGGGACCCGCCCACCGGAAGTGATGTCATAAGCCGGACGTGAGGTCGTGGCAGGAAGTGACATGAAAAAAGCCCTTTTTGAGGCCTCAGACGATTTTAAACTGACCCAACAGTTGCACCCCCAGAACATGTTAAGGAGGCCTGGCGTCATGTTAAAGTGACCCAACAGTTCCAAAACCCCAGAGCAGCTCATTTTTCAGTGGCAAGGCAAGGCAAGGCTCTGCTCGCTGCCTGCCTGGCTCTAAGAACGTGCAGGCAACTCAAACGTGCAGGAAATTCAAACGTTGCAGGGGACGGAGTCGACGAGTGGGCGGGCGAATGGGCGGGGGCAGCCATAATCCTAGAAACCGGTACTCGCGTACCCCCGCGTACCCCCTGCATGACATCACTGGAGCCACTGGTTCTGCAATCTGCCTTGTCCACAGCATCACTGCTAGCATTCACCTGCTGTGAGCATGTCAATGTTCATGGCAGCCGACTCTGCCACCGAACTTCTTCAATGAATAAGGATCTGCCTTATTCTCATTTTCAATGACAGGGAAAAAAACAACAACAAGTCTGCAATGCTGCTGGGAAGACAGCAATGTGAAGCCTGACTTATACAAGGCAAAAGGGGAAAAGGTTCAGACTCCTGCCTGCTTCTTAACTCCCCATTTTAACTAACAGAACATGGGTGTGTTTATAGTCATTTAGGGCACAATCCTAACCTGGAGTTAGGCCGGCACAGTTAGGCCAGAAAAGTTTGGCCAGCACAAGGGATACCATTAAGTATGTTTGGACCACTCTCTCCATCAGAGAGGCCAGCACACAGCCATGTGCCATTCTCCCTGGCTCTGAGAGTGGTCCAAACACACTTTCCGGTGCCCCTTGTGCCAGCCAAACTTTTCCAGCCTAACTCCAGGTGAGGACTGATCCTTCAAAACTGCCTAATGATTACTTCCTTCTGGTGCTCTCTTGGAAGCTTCTGAATTTTTTTTGCCAAGTGAAGTAATTACGGTATTTTGATAATACCGTATCAGGGGAGAAAATTGATTAGGCTTTGTTCTCCCTGTGATGTCGGCAGTTGAAGAACTGGATGAAGGAAACAAGTTGGTCAGATCTGACAGCTACTTCTCCAGTCCTCTAACACATAATATATTAGGATATATCTAATATATTATCGTATGTCCTATGTATTAGGTAATCTGGGTAATCTTGAATGCATGAAGAGAGCCCTGGTGCTGCTTTTTTCAAGCATCTGTTTTATTTATCCGTTTGTTTAAAATATATGTCCCGTCAGTAAAGGAGTCTTTTATGACCACATAATGAAGCAAACAAGCTGAAACCACAAATCCAACACACCACACATCCCAGGCACTCAGGCACTCAGACATTGTGCCCAGATACTTTCCCATGAGGCAACACAGAGGGGGTTAAAATGGGGGTCATTTTGATTTATTAGTAAAAAATATTTCATTTTTGGTATGAACGTTATATTGCATTAGTTCACATGTAAAAAAACTCTACCTATCACATACATAAGCACATTTTCACTATGTATACATTGCGAGTTTATTGTGCATACAGATAATAGTCATTTATTTGCATGAGACATGAGAGAGGATTAGATGGCAGTAGGGGCTTGTTGTTTTTTAAATTTTTAAATTTTTTTTATATTGTTTTTAATGTTAAATTCTGTTTTTTATTGAGTCTTTTGTTGTAATGCCACATTGGATGCCTTCGGGCAGAAAGGCGGGATATAAATCCAATAATAATAATAATAATAATAATAATAATAATAATAATAATAATAA
>JAJKFI010010486.1:43044-85861 GCA_029204185.1 Lerista edwardsae
TCTCTCTCTCTCTCTCTCTCTCTCTCTCTCTCTCTCTCTCTCTCTCTTTATTTATTTATTTATGCCATTAAAGGTTTGAAATTGAAAATCAATCAAAATGCCATCATAACTCCCATAGCACGGTGGGAGTAGCATAGCCCACCTAATGCTGGAACAGGCCGGCCAGCAGGCCTGTGCTGTACCCAGTGCAATGTAGGAGCAGGCTGGATCCTCTCCCGCACACGAGGGGTGGTTCCGGCCTTCCCTATGTATAGGCTTCCCTTCACCTATAGGCTTTAGGGTGCTGAGCTGTCTGTGACAGCTCAAGAGAGAGATCATGGGGTGCTGGTGGACAATTCAATGACGGTATCGACCCAGCAATTAAAAGGGCCAATTCCTTGCTTGGGGTAATTAGAAAAGGGGTGGAGGATAAAACAGCCAATATTATCATGCCATTGTACAAATTGATGGTAAGTCTACATCGGGAATATTGTGTCCAGTTCTGGTTGCCGCACCTCAAAAAGGACATAGTGGAGCTGGAAAAGGTGCAGAAGAGAGCGACAAAAATGATTACGGGGCTGGGGCACCTCCCTTATGAAGAAAGGCTGCAGCATTTGGGGCTCTTCAGCCTAGAAAAAAGGTGCCTGAGGGGGGACATGATGGAGATGTACAAAATTATGCATGGGCTATAGGCCGTGGTGGATTGTGCAACTTCCTTACTGGTGCAAGGGAGTGGCAACAGGATGCAAGCACCTTGTTGTCGAGTGCCTCCCTGGGGCACCTGGTGGGGCCACTTTGAGATACAGGAAGCTGGACTAGATGGGCCTTTGGCCTGCTCCAGCAGAGCTCTTCTTATGTTCTTTTAGTCCTATATACTCCTCGGATCTGTGGCAGCTAAACAGCAGGCGCAGATCCAAGGAGACCACGTGGCCCGAATCTGGGCTTCCTGGACTGGGGTGGGCCTAGGATTCGTCCTTTGCAGCTTGGAGAGGTGGCTTGGAGGCTTTGCTCTCTGAGTCGCAAGTGACTCTGCAGGAAGGGGAGGAACCACTTTACTGAAGAGCTCAGACCTGCAAAACATAGCATTTTGCCCCCCCGCTAGGAACACTATTGTGCAATACTGGCATTTAGTAGAAACCTGTGTCCCCAAGTCAAGGGGTGGGCCATGAATGGGGAGGGGAGGAGAGGCAGGAGCATTTCTGGATGGGGAGGGGGGAGGGAGGAGGGGCAGGCAGGGACAAGATCCAGCAGCAATGGCATACACCAGACCTCGTTCCTGCTTTGTAAAACCTCCCCATTCCTTTTTCTCCCCTTCTTCAAATTGCCGGCCCCCGGCATCTGTTCTAATGATTTGGTGTCTGTATCCTTAGTGACTGCAGTAAAATAATCTTTTCAACTTTTTGAATGTCCAAGTTTTAGAAATCCAAAAGAAAAAATCATGCCTATGTTATAAATATGGAATACATTTTCTTCTAACTGACTGTAGCTAAGACCAATTGGGTAAGAATCCATGGAACAAGCATATGTTAGTAATGTATATCCATGTGACTCCCGTCATCCCAGACATTTCATGCCTCCAGATAATGAAATATTTCTCTCTCATCTGTCTGAGAGTTTGGAGACTTCCCTGTGAGTTTTTGAATGCTTGTGATTTATCTAGCTGGCTGCGGCTGAAGAAGAAGCAAGAGGAGAGTCTATCTACCAGTTCTAGCCAGCTGCTGAGGTGAAGAGGAAGGGCATGGAGGGGCCCCCAAGATGTCACCAGTCCCCAAGATGGGTGTCTGGGTCAGCTGCAGAGCACTCTACCCCTGGCACCGCATGGCTGGCAGTCAAGACTATTACTGAAAATATTTTTTTTTTCATGGGGGTGCCCAAAATCTATGGGCCCCAGGTGCCAAATGCCTTTGGCACACCACTGAAGACATGCCCGGGACCAGAGTGGGCTGGAACTGACCCAGGGCTCAATCTTAACCTGGAGTAAAGCCAGTACAGTTTGGCCTGCACAAGGAGTTCTGTAAAGTGTGTTTGGACCACTCTCAATGTCAGAAACGATGGGTAGGTCTGTGTGCTGTCCTCTCTGACTCCGAGAGTTGTCCAATCGTACTTTACAGTGGCCCTTGTGCCTGTCACGAATTGAGTTAAAGTGGAGCTTCTGGTCATGCCATGTAAAGGTCTCAGTAAGAGACAGGCCTGAACCAAACTTTGCTAAGCATTGCAAACAGGCCTTCCGGCTAGGTAAAAGAGCCGAGTCATTCCCCTCATGACTGTAATTACTTACACCTGCAGGAGATAGAAGGGTCGTGTGCAGAGGGCAGTAATCTGCCACTCCACCCCTCAGCAACAGTCCAGGGATTGGACAATAACCTGCATAAAGTAGTGCTATACCACTTCGAGTGTGTTGGGCTAGGGACTAAGTGACAATGTGATGTGTGCTATCATGTATTTTGCCTGAACAGTTTCCCTGCAAGGAAACTTATGTTTTGCTGGACATTTCATTTCTGTGAATTCTTTGAGCCATTTGCTCTAGTACACCTTGGTATTTCAAACAGCCACTTGTGTCCTTGAAGTTGTTCCTAACCTCCTGCGGATTCCTGAGGTGGGAGTAAGCTTCGTTCCTGTACCAGGAGGAGGCCTGCAGGCTCAGTCTGCGGGCTGCCAGCTGCATTCTGCTCATAGTTGGTTCTTTGGGCAGCTTCCCCGCTCCTGCGGGGCCAACTATTGCCAACATTGCCAGCCAAAGTTTTCTGGCCTAGTTGTGCCGGCCTAACTCCAGGTTAGGATTGCCCTCCCAAGTTACATCAGACAAAGACCTTTGCTTTGCTAGTCCTGCTATTGATGATTCAACTGCAATCCCCAATCACAGAAGTGATTTTCTCCCCTGTAATTAGGGCAAGCACTGTAATTAGCTCACTTCTCCAAAGACCCAGTTCTTTCCTAGAAGGTGCAAACAAGAAATAATCCCCAAGTAGGTCTAAAATGCACATAAATGCACAACTGACATTAAGATTGGGGTCAAGAGGCAGGCAGGACTCCATCCATTTGAACCCTTTCTCACACCCCTTCTAGACACCAGAGTTCAAGGGCGCAATCCTAACCAACACTCCAGCACTGACCTAGCTGTGCCAATGGGGCATGTTCTGCATTCTGCAACGGAGTAGCAGTCACGGAGGCCTCCTCAAGGTAAGGGAATTTTCCATTACCTTGAAGCTGCATTGCCCTTATCCTGCTGCTGGCAAGTCGGTTAGGATTGTGCCCCAAGTCTTTCTCCACCTGTTAGCATTCAAGGTTGGTGTTTCTAACACTATTGAGAGTGGTGATAAGGTGGATAATTAC
This sequence comes from Lerista edwardsae, assembly GCA_029204185.1. Lineage (NCBI taxonomy): Eukaryota > Metazoa > Chordata > Lepidosauria > Squamata > Scincidae > Lerista > Lerista edwardsae. The sequence continues at coordinate 46,357 of JAJKFI010010486.1, forward strand.
TTCGTTCAGAAATGCATAAGTAGAATTAGCTGTCATGGGCACAGGGATGGTCTAATCCAGACAAGACTGGAAATGATGCTATAGAAAGACAAAGCAGATTCCAGCACTCAAGGGAAGCTTTTTCTCCAGCATGGCAGAGCCTGTTCTGTTCTTGTTACTGCTACTGCTGCTCCCGTATACAGTCAGCAGAGGGCATGCGGCCAAGTGCACTGGAAACGATCCTGTGCATATTCCACAGGAGTGGTACCAGCCGGGGGACATCCTCATTGGTGGGGTTGCATCTCATATCCTCTACCTATTACCCGGATATTCTTTCAAGAAACACCCTTCTCAAGAACGGGCTAAGAATCTGCTATTGTAAGCAACTCTCTTTCTTCGCCAAAGCATGGTGACTTTTTTTTTTTAGTTGACTGAGTTCTATGTTCAAGGGACAGCAAACAATTGGTACTTTTGAAGGAATTGGGGTAATCCAAATTGAATAGATGGCCAACTGAGAACCAGCAAAACTCTCACAAAGGCATTAAAATGCACAGAAACAAAAACAATTGCCCCATGAAACATCTTCAGCTGATGGGTTATAGGGATTCAAACTTGAGTCTAGCGAAGTAGAGTACTCTACCATTTGGTAGTACTTTTCTTTTCTAGCGAGCTCCTAATCTAAAACGCTTAAAATGTTGCTCGAGTCTTCAAGCCATGGATTAGAACACACTGTGGGATTTAGAGCGCAATCGTACGCAGCGCTGGAATGGCGAGGCCGACAGGCCTGCGCCATATCCTAGCGCTGCTTGGGGAGGCTGGAGCCTCCCCATGGGAAGGGCACGTTCCCCTGACCGTAGGGGGGACTCAATTTCAATTTCAATACCCTTTATTGGCATAAACAAACAAAAGAAAAAGTCCAGGGGGGAAGCAGTATATAAACTGGTTATAAGGAGAGGGTAAGGAAGGAAGAACGTAAAAATGAAAGGATTATAGTGTAAGAGTTAATTTCAGAATTTCAGCTAGGAAACCAGCCACAGATGCTGTGATAGGGGGATAGCGATCAGACAATAGAATAAGGAGGGGATCTGCGAAGGAGGTAGAAAAAAAAGAAAGCCAAGGTTCGAGATAGATATTGCAGAGATAGATAGATATTGGATATCCCGTAAGGGAGACTCCAGCCTCCTGTATGCGCTCCTCGGATCCGAGGAGACCGCGCGGCCAGGATTGGGGCCATGCGGCCTCCCAGACGGGCTTATGTTTCGGCCTTTTGGCTGAATCCAGAACCCACCCACGTCCCGAAAGCAACCTCCCTCCCTCTGCCAACCCCGTGTACTTCTGGACATGGAGCCTCCCTCATGCCAGCCGGCTTCGGGTGCAACAGGTAGGATTGTGCTGTCAGTCCTCATCTTTCACTTTGGTCTGCGGGAAGCCTCTTCAGGGTGTTGCACAGAATTGTGTATCCTCTGCTCACTGTGCTGAATAGCATCCCTTTTTAAGGGATGCCCAATTGGCCTCACTTGATAGCCGACCACAGACTTACTTGCCAGCATCTGCTTGAATTTGAAAGGCATGATCACCGTTCAAAGTGAAACATGACTTTGAACCAAGTTTAACATGAACTTAAAGTGAAACATGACTAACTTCACTGGAGTGTCCCACTGACTTGACGCAAGGCAGCTGAATCGTAAAGGGCCACTGTGGACCAGGGATGTGATTCACAGCGCAGTCCTAAGTAAGGCAGACATAGTAAGGCCGACACAGCAGAGCTGTATCCTAAAGCCCATAGGAGGCAGTAGCAGCAAAGTGCAGGACAAGGGGAGGTTTTCCCCTGACACCCGTGTAAGCCTTGGTCACCCCTATGGGTCTGCTTGGATCTGCACCTGCTCTTTTGCAGGTGCAGGTGCGCAGAAGTCGAGTGAATCGGGGCCGCCCTGGCTGGGGATGGGCTTTAGGATTTGGCACTAGGAGCATCCTGCGTCACAAGCCCCATCGCCGCCCACTGCGCCGCCCAGTTACTCCCCGGCAACGCCCTTGGTGAGGCCCTGCGTTGGCTGAGCACCACCAACGCTTGACTTGCACAAAGCCAGCACTGCTGGCAGTTGCAGCAGCAACAAGCATTGCGCCGGGCCAGCGCCATACTGCCAATGCAGATACGCTTGAAGGCACGTTTGCAAGAGGGTCGTGTTGGTGCAACGAGGGTATAATATTGCGCTCTCAGACAATGTGGAATACTTCCTTGCAGCCAATTACAGCCAGATCTTTTTTTCTGTCAGTGTGCTGACAAAGTTCTACCAGCATCTCTTGGCCTTGGCGTTTGCAATAGATGAGATCAATGAGAACCCCGAGATCCTGCCCAATGTCACCCTTGGGTTCCACATCTATGACAGCTACTCGGATGCAAGGATGACCTACCAAGTTACTCTAGCCTTGCTCTTCAAATCACATAGACTTGTCCCCAACTACAGATGTGGCACCCAACGGAATGTGATGGGAACCATTGGGGGACTTGATTCCGATACCTCCTCATATATGGCGGACATCTTAAGTCTTTACAAGATTCCACAGGTGAGATACATGCACAGAGTGGCATGGAGATTTTGCCACAATTTGCACAAATTTGTCTTTTTCCAGTTTTGGGTAATTACATGGTTCTGAATGAAGAGTCTTAGGGTCCCCTCTTAGGCGCTAGTGTTGGTGAGAAACCCTTAGCGCTGGCACAGTGTAGCACTGAAATGTCCCCCACCAGCGGTCAGGGTTTCCTGCTAGCAGTGGGGGAGCGCTTGTCCCAAGCACCTGGAAGCCAGCAGGTGGTTGCAAACTTTCTGGGCAGGTGAGGGGAGCTGGGAGGGGAAGGGGCAGAGTGGGGTGGGAGACCCTCATGTCTGTCCCAGCGAAAAAGCTGGCGCAGACCTGAGGAGACCTCTAGGCGGCCATGTGCCCCTACCCCAAATTTCCCCTCCTCCTGAGGTGCCCCTGGCACCTGCCTGGTGCCGCTAGGATGTGGAGGTAGCCGTTTGGCCACCCCTGTGGCTCTGGCACTTGGGCAGCAAAGGATCAAGCTGCTAATTGAATTCCAAAAGGAGAGCACAGTAGTTGGGTGGGCAGATGGATTGAGATGACCTACGTGCCTGTGAGAGGATGGCCCCCTTGGAGCATGGAAGGAGGGTGTCAGGGATAAGGGAACCCAATTAAGACAAGCTGCTCTTGCAAGGCAAAGCAGTTTGATGGATCGATGTTTCTGCCCCCAGTTAATTCTATACAGAGAAATCTACACTTGCCAAGGCAGAAGTCCACAGAAGAGTGCAATGAATGCTGCTATTAGGGGCTACTATACAGACCGCAAGGCTCCACCAGAATGCACCAACTGACTCAAAAATGATCCAAGCAAGTGATTCCTTCTTGGCAACCTGCCTGGCACTCAACCGAGGAATCATTCCTGAAGTGTACGTTCATGCCAGGAACAGCATCTCCTCGCCTACAGTTCATAAATAGTCATTATTATTATTATTTTTCCTTTAGAAAACCTTACCACTATAAGACCAAACTTTTACCAATTTCCTACAAATCTTAGGGTGCAATCCAGAAGGCCACGTAGGCCAGTGCATGCTTCCTGTTCAAACCCTGGAATGTTGCAAACATGCCACACTGGGGCAGGCAGTGGCTCTGGCCCATGGAGGTCCGATCCGGTCACCATGCCAGTCCAGTATGTGGGACTTGCACTGGCCGAGCTCAGGAAGTGCAAGGGGCTGGGGAGGGTAGGAGATGGGCACTGGGAGGCACAGAGAGGTTGGAGGGAGGGTGGACCTGTGGACGGGTTGGCCCAGGAAGGGGGTGGAGAGAGAACCCAGTTCCACTGGATCCTAACCCCCATCCCTGTCCCGGCTAGCTTTGTACAGGCCACTCAGAGTGGTGCGAGAATGGTGCCAGTAGTCCCTTATGCAGCTCTGAGTAGCCCAATTAGGGCTGATGGGCTTACCCCAAAGCAGACTCCACCTCTGCCCTATATTTTGCTTGTCCCAGCACAGGCCTCCTGGCCCACCTACTCTAGCATAGTACATGGTTGGGCTGTGAAATTCGTAAGCAAATCTTTTTGCAAATCGTAAGCAAATCGTAAGCAAATCAAGGCAATTATTTCATTAAAAAACCATTTAGCTGAATCATTAAATGTCATTGTACAAATGTTATTGCATGCCTGAATGTTACTGAATGCACCATCAACCTAAAGGTGCAATCCTAAACTGAGTTAGGCCGGCACAAGTTAGGACAGCAAAGTTTGGCCAGCACAAGGGACACTGTAAAGTATGTTTGGACCACTGTCAGAGTCAGAGAGGCCAGCACACAGACATGCATCATCCTCCCTGACTCCAAGAGTAGTCCAAAAACACTTTATGGGGCCCTTGTGCTGGCACAGTTAAGCCAGCAAAGGGACACCGTAAATTATGTTTGGACCACTCTCGGAGTCAGAGAGGCCAGCACACACACATGCACCATGCTCCCACGCTCCGAGAGTGGTACAGATGCACTTTATGGTGACCCTTGTGCTTGCCTAACTTTGCTGGCCTAACTCCAGGTCAGGATTGCTCTCTCAATTATGTGCAAGCGGTTTGGAAAATGCAAGTGCTTTTAACAACTCCATGTGAATGGCTATGAGAGTTTCTCTCCAGAAAATGGAGAGGTTGGATTCAGGTAATAAAAGAAGTATATAAGTGGGGAGAACGTTCAATACTCTAGTAATATCTCTGAACTATAACCCCATTTTTATTTTCAGTTTACATATGGCTCATCGGACTCAGCCAAGAATGAGCAAACTCATTCCTTTTCCTTCTACTGCATGGTCCCCAACGAAGCCCTTCAGTACCGGGGAATTGTCCAGTTATTTCGACATTTTGGCTGGAAATGGGTCGGGCTCATCACCATGGATAACGATGCTGGAGAACATTTCTTGCGAGTCTTCGAGCCAATGCTCTCCCAGATGGGAATCTGCTCAGCCTTCACTGAAAGAGCTGTGTATAAAGTTGCTACTGTGACTGTAAAGGAACTGATTGATATATTCATGAATAACTTTCCATTTTTCTTGGAGAGCAAAGCCAATGCTGTTGTTATACATGGAGAGTCAATGTCGATGGTATGGTTAGCAGATGCCATATGGGGGGCAAAAACCTTTGGCTCTCTCATGTTTCCTGGATATAGAGTTCCTCCTGGGAAAGTGTGGATCACGATGGCCCAAATTGATTTCACAACCAACACCTATTACAAAATGTTCAACGTACAACCGTTCCGTGATGGCTTTTTCCATGGCACACTTTCCTTCGCAATCCACTCAAATGAGCATTTGGGATTCTCAGAATTTCTTCGGAATATAGACCCTTTGGAGGCAAGAAGAGATGGTTTCATCAAACATTTCTGGGAGCAAGCATTCAGCTGCACATTTCCAAAACGTGGGGTGCCACCAAAGGGTACAGAAACGTGCACTGGGGAGGAGGATCTGGAGAGCCTGCCTGCACCTGTTTTTGAAATGAGCATGACCGGCCACAGCTACAGTATCTACAATGCTGTCCATGCTGTGGCTCATGCCTTGCATCTGACTAACTTACTTAGGCACAGACACGGCCCATTGGAGGATGGAGGAAAGCTGAACGTTGACCCCTGGCAGGTAAGAGCTTCCCACTCAGAATTAAATGCCACAACAACTCCCATAGCATGGTGGGACGTGAGAAGCCAATGAGTCAGGGCGCAAGCCAACCTAGCGCTGGAACAGGCAGGCCAGCAGGCCTGTGCTGTACCCAGTGCAACGTAGGAGCAGGCTGGATCCTCTCCCGCACACAAGGGGAGGCGCCGGACTTCCCTATGCACTCCACAGACCTGTGGCTGCTAAACAGCAGGCGCAGATTGAAGGAGACTGCGCTGCCCAAATCTGGCTTTATGGCCTAGGGTCAGGCCTAGGATTCGTCCTTTGCAGCTTGGAGAGCTGGCTTGGAGGCTTTGCTCTCCGAGTCGCAAGTGACTCTGCAGGCAAGGGGAGGAACCACTTTTCTGAAGAGCTCAGACCTGCAAAACGAAATATTTTGCCCCCTCTAGGAACACTATTGTGCAGTACTGGCATTTAATAGAAACCTGTATTCCCAAGGGTGGGGGTCGGCTGTGAATGGGGAGGGGGGAGATGCAGGAGAATTTTTGGATGGGGAATGGGGAGGGAGATCTCATTCCTTTTTTGTAAAACTTCCCCATTCCTTTTTCTTTCCTTCATCAAATTAAGTGGCTTCTGTCCAAGGAGACCCAAAGGCAGGTGGTGTACCAGGAGCCAAGTGCAAAATGTGTTTCTTCTCTCCTGCAGTCTGTCCAATCGCACACAGGCCAACCTCGGACGCAGTGTCTTTTTGACAGGGCCCTGGTAGAGCGGACATGAAGGGGGTTTGTAAGTGATGTATTTTTTTTTAAGCCATTGTTGTTCCATCAATTCTCTTGGTCTTTCCACTCAGCTGCAGTCGCTTTTACTGAGGCTCTCCTTCAACAACACTTGTGGGGACGAAATTCGTTTCAATGAACAGGGAGAATTAATAGCCGGATTGGATATCACCAACTTGATCACTTTCGAAAACGACTCCTACGTCCGAGTCAAAGTGGGGAGGGTGGACCCTCAGGCTCCCCCAGGGACAGAGTTCACCATTGATGGGGACAGCATTGAGTGGCACGAAGACGTGACTCAGGTAATGAACAGAATACGTTTGTTTCATGACAATGCATAGAGTTTCACTCTTGGTTACGTAAGGAAGAGAATGATATGTGAAGGTAGAATTTCAGAAGAAAAGCCTTGTTGGATCAGGGGAATAAGAAGAAGAAGGGGGTAAAGGGGTTAAGGGCGGGGCGTCTAGTCTAGAGGGTAAATGCCACAGTCATGCCCGAAGATAAGATTAGATCCGAAGGTCCCCAGTTGGAGAACACCGGAAGTTTCCGTGAGCGGCAGACCTTGAGAATGTGGCTGATAAGACCTGAGCTGTCTCCGGCTGCCTGTGAGAGAGGAATTGGGCTGGGCCAGCTGTTTCTTGGGAGAGCAAGAAGTCGTTTTATCAGCCAGCAGGAAGGCAATCGTGTGGCCAAGAAAGAAAGACTGGACTTGAAAGTGTCATCTGAATGTAGTAGTTCTTGTAAGGTTAGAACTTATTTGTGATTGTAAAAACCCTTTGGGTTTAGAAAAGCCTGCCTATGTAAACCGCCTTGAATTCAAGTCAAAAGAGCAATCTAATGACCAAGAAAGGCGGTATATAAGTACTAAATATTAAATACTAAGTATTATATATTATTCACATATACCTAGCACCAGGGTCAAATAGGAGATCCACGAGCAAAAGCAGGGGGTTCAGGAATTTCCTGGGATCTTCTGTTTTCAGATCTCACCCACACTCGCTGCCCACATGGGATGCTGGGGGAACTACCGTGGGTACACAGAAGTAGCTGCTCTTGCAAGCCATATATGCCAGGCCAAGGAATGCAGACTTGGCTCTCTTTAGCCCAGGGTCAAATCTGAGTGGGAACTGGCATGCTCTAGTAGTGGATCAGCTTGCAATGAAGACAAGTATGGGAGCTCAGGAACACAGCGGCAGTGCTATAGCTGCAGCAGAAGTACGTTGGTTGAACTGGTGCTGACAGCATCTGGTCTAGATGCCTAGAATTGGGACTGGATGGATTTCTGGAGGAAAGATCCATCGTTGGCCACCAATGGCCATGATGGATTATGCAACTGCCTTACATTGCTGGTGGGCTACTTCAGAGTACTGGGTGCAAGGGAGTAGCAACAGGATCCAAGCATGTTGTTGTCTCATGCCTCCCTGGGGCCCCTGGTGGGCCACTGTGAGATACAGGAAGCTGGACTAGATGGGACTTTGGCCTGATCCAGCGGGGCTCTTCTCATGTTCTTATGTTCTTATGTATGTTTCAGTGCACACAGGATGCTTTCCATTCCAGTGTGAGCCTCAATATGATGATGCTCATTTCCTGCAACCCTAACCTGGAGTAAGACTGGCACAGTTAGGACAGCAAAGTTTGGTTGGCACAAAGGCCACTCTAAAGCTTGTTTGGACCACTCTTGGAGGATGGTGCTTGTCTGTGTGTTGGCCTCTCTGACTCTGAGTGTGGTCCAAATGGGGTCCCTTGTGCCAGCCAAACCTGGCTGGACAAACTGTGCCAGCAAACTCCAGGTTAGGATTGTGCCCTAAATTATCACATGCCTGCATGAGAGGGTGGATCTGATAAGCCACCCCATGATTTCTAATACTGGAAGTTACGTTGGTATGGGGGTGGTATAGGTTTGTATACATCTGCATTGCATGTGTGCAGAGCTTTCCCAGCTCTGTTTTGTTCCCTTCCCTCCCTCTTTGAGAAGGGGTCCAAAAGAAATTTTGTACCCCCTGATAAAATTCCTCTCGGAGGCCCTGAAGGCCCATCTAGTCCAGCTTCCTGCATCTCACAGTGGCCCACAAAACACCTCTGGGAGTACACAGAAAACAAGATACCTTTATTATATTGCCATTGTCTTGCAACACACAGAAATAATTTGGCTAGCACTCAAAAATTGGGTCTCTCTAAAACCATGAGGTTGCATATCGTCATCATGGCTTGTAGGGCAAAACAGACAAGAATCTCAATGTTCAGTTCTCCTTTTGTGGAAGGATAGGTGCCTCCTTTGTCTGTCTGTAACAACAACTGCCCACCCGGTTCCAGCAAGAAAAGGAAGGAGGGGGAGAAATTCTGCTGCTACGATTGTGCTCCATGTCCAGAAGGAAAGATCTCAAATCAAATAGGTAAGAGATGTATAGTTAAAAGTATGGATTGGATTACATAAGCATATTAGCAGCACACTCCCACATCACTTGACTGTGGAAGAACTTCAGTAGAAGATGGTAAACCTCATAAAAAGGAGGCTTCTGGTCCAGGCTAATGCTCAGCAGAATGTGAGCCTTGCTAGGATACAGGATGCAATCCCAGCACCCAGGTAGCACTGAGGCAACGTCATTGCATCAGCGCTACATCACTAGCACTGACATGGGGGCGCCGAGCAGCACCCCCACATCGGCACTAGAGCTCTTGGGCCGATGCTACATGGAGAGAGTCCGGCTGGTGCAGGGGAGGTTCTGGCAGGAGGGAGGGGATGAGCAGGCCACAGGCACGCCGGCCTGGGGAGTGGGTAGGGCTGGGATGCAGCTGGGATGGTGGCAAACTGTGCCGGCCTCACTTCAGGATAGGATTGTGCCCTGAATCAAATCCAAAGGCCATTCCAAACCTGCTCCTCTGCTCCTTCCCAGTCTGCAAGAACTCAGGAGCTCCATTATTCAACATCATGCATCAAGTGCAATTTTTTCCTAAGATTAAAAATAGATCAACAAATCAGCAATAGTCAGACTCAAAGGTTGAGAGGGCTCCTTAGAAAGCAGTTCATTCTGTTGTTGATGATGATGATGATTGCAGATTTACAGTAGAACTGTGTTCCTCTTTCAGACCTGGACGACTGTATCAAGTGCCCAGAAGATCAATATCCAAACAAAGACCAAGGTCAATGCATTTCCAAGATGTACAGCTTCCTCTCGTTCAAAGAGCCTTTGGGCATTGTGTTCACTTTCCTGGCTCTCTTCTTCTCTCTGGTCACAGCACTGGTGCTCGGAATCTTCATTAAGCAAAGAGACACTCCCATTGTCAGAGCCAACAACCGCAGCCTCACCTACCTTCTCCTGGTCTCCCTCCTCCTTTGCTTCCTCTGCGCTTTGCTCTTCATTGGAGAGCCTAGAAAGGTGACCTGCCTCCTCCGGCAAGCAGCTTTTGGAGTCATCTTCTCCATTGCTGTTTCTTCTGTTTTGGCCAAGACCATCACGGTGGTTGTGGCTTTCATGGCCACCAAGCCAGGCAACATTTTCCGGAAGTGGGTGGGAACAAGACTGGCCCATGTTATTGTCTTGTCCTGTTCCCTTATTCAGGTCAATCTTTGTGCTCTTTGGCTGGCCACTTCGCCCCCATTCCCAGATTTGGACATGTCTTCATTATCAGGAGAGATTCTGGTAATATGTAACGAAGGATCCATTCTCATGTTCTACTGTGTCTTGGGCTACATGGGCTTTCTGGCCACGGTCAGCTTCACTGTGGCTTTCCTAGCCAGGAAGTTACCTGATACTTTCAATGAGGCCAAGTTCATCACCTTCAGCATGTTGGTCTTCTGCAGTGTGTGGCTGTCCTTTGTGCCAACCTACCTGAGCACAAAAGGGAAATACATGGTGGCCGTGGAGATCTTCTCCATCTTGACCTCCAGTGCCGGACTCCTGGGCTCCATCTTCTTTCCCAAATGCTATGTCATTCTTCTGAGGCCTGACTTGAACAAAAGAGAACAGTTAGTTAGGAGAAAATGATGATAGAGCTAATATCGTCTGTTCCACTGGCTGACTCTCAAAGTCGGGGGGGATGGTGCATATCTGTGTGCTGGCCCTTCTGACTCCGAGAGTGGTCCAAACATACTTTACAGTGGCCCTTGTGCTAGCCAAACTGTGCTGGCCTAACTGTGCCAGACTAACTCCAGGTTAGGATTACACCCTTAGCAACTGCAGTAAATTCATCTTTTCAATTTTTTGAATGTTCAAGTTCTAGAAATCCAAAATATCATTACTATGATATAAATATAGAACACATTTTTTTTCCTGACTGACTATAGCTGAGACCAGTTGGGTAAGAATTCATGGAATAATGGGCATTTTCTACAGAATAAGCCTATGTTGTGAAGAAATGTCCATTTGAATCCCCTCATCCCATGTATTTCATGCCTCCAAATAATGAAGCATTTCTCATCCATCTGTGAGTTTGGAGACTTCCCTGTGGGTTTTTGAATGCAAAGTCTCAACAGGTGGTCTTTGAAACTTGATACTGTATGTGACATGGCATCCTAGTGTATCCTCCTAGGGATCCCTTCTTTGCCACAGTTCATTCCCTGCTTTTTTTGTGGGGAGTAGGAGAAAAAAAAAACAGTCAAAGCAGATCTTACTTGATTTTTTGGGGATGTGGGGTGGGGTATCTGCTTGGGTTCTGGGAGGAGAGGAGGTTGGAGGACAACAAATGCTTGATCCCTTCCTGCATGAAGTGGGAGAAGGTGCTGTCAGCTTCTGTGACCCTGTGCATGTCTACTCAGAAGTAAATCCCATTGCGTTGAACGGGGCTGTTTTGTTAACCTTTGCAGCTCAAGGAAGGAGGAGACTGGCTGTTTGTCTTGCAAACTAGCGCATGTAAACATTCAACGTGTGGCTTTCATTGAGCAATTCCTTTCCCCCCCGCCACTCTTTTCACAGTATCTTTCCAAACATTCGGAGGTGTGTGTGTGTGCGTGTGTTTGTGCGCGTTGGGGGTTGAGTTGGGGAGCAGCAGCCTGTTGTTGGAGTCAGGATTGTCAGACGTGCTGGGCTCTTTTGCTTCCAGCTCCTTCCCCCTAATGTAAAAAAAGAGGGGTAAAAACAGTGGTGTCATTCAAATGATTTAGGAACAGGAACTTACTTTTGAGTTCAAATTCAAATGTTGAAGAAAAAAAATGGAAGCAGCCACGGAGCCCGTTAGGATCCGGAACCCCCGTTCTGGTCCGTTCCCCCTGAATGACATCACTGGGTAAAAAAGAGATCTGGACACAGAGGCAGGAAGTGGTAATTCAGACACAATCCTAGCCTAATCAGAGGCAAGTTTCCTCATCTTCCATGGGGCCTCCCCCCAGGAATGTGTGCACTGTTTGCGTTGCATAGAAAATTTGCTTTTTGCGGTCTCCTTCCTCCTGCCCCCCTCCCTCTCCTATGTGTGTCCAGGAGAGGTCTGTACAGCTGCAGCTAAGTGCTGCCATTCTCTTCTCACTGGGGCGTGGGAGTGCATTTCAGAGCCCAATCCTATGCACGTCTACTCAGAAGTAAGTTCCACCATGTTCAATGGGACGTACTCCCAGAAAAGTGTGGATAGGATTGCAACCTCAGTCAGAGCTGTGGTCTGTCTCATGCGCATGCACACACAGTGGGTCTTCTGACTTGGGTGTATGAGAATGAAGGCTCTTTGCTCTCTTGGCTTCTGCATCCTTCCCTTTCTGAGAGTCCACCCAGATTCACAGAGCAAGAGACCTTCTCTCTGGGCCGGCCATGCTTCTTCATGGTGCATATCTTATTCCCATAGCCTATGCGGCCTGATGTTAAAGGGAACAGTTAATAAGGAAAAAAATGATGAAAGATCTGATATTGCCTGCCTGTGTCTGCCTGAATTTTTGACTGAGTATGTCACGATGGCTATGAAGAGTATTCCAAATTGGTTCTTCACATTTACCAGAATAGAATAGAATAGAATAGAAATACCTTTATTGGCATACAAATACAAACAGAACAATACGACATAGAATATTTACATAGAGTCTAACACAAAAGACTCCCTAGCGACATTATACTTCACAAGGGTGCAAAGGAATATAGCTAGTTGCTTCAGAAGTTTCCAATCAGACCACAGAAAATAAGTTTTAAGTCGGACTTCGTCCGAAGACTCAAAATGCTGTGGTGGAATAGAAGTATAAAAAACTTGGCGTGGAACAACATGAAGAGGACAATGACATAATAAATGAGGTAAAGATTCTGACTCCCAACTGACAGGGACAGGTTCTGTCCTTGTGGGGAATTCCTCTATATCTACCCTTCAACACCACTGATGGAAGTGCATTGCACCGAGCCAATGATACAACCCTCCTTTCCTCAGCTTGGGTCAGTAAAGAGATATAATCAGGCATTGTCCCCACCACATTTACCAGCAAAATGCAGCCATTCTGTGAGCTTATACAATAAAGCATATGTATGCAAGACTTATAAACACTCGGGTAGTCCAATCCTAAGTAAGGCCAACATGGTAAGGTCGATAGCAGGGCTGTATCCTAAGGCCCATTAGGAGGAGGCGGCAGCAGCAGAGTGCAGGCCAAGGGGAGGTTTTCCCCCTTGCACCCACGTAAGCCCCAGTCATCCCTTTGGGTCTGCTCGGATCTGCGCTTGCTGTCTTGCAAGCGCAGGTGAACTTGAGCAGCCTGAGTCGGGGCCGCCATGGCTGGGGATGGGGTTGAGCATTTGGCACTCAGGCATCACCGCCCCAGTTGCCGCCCTCTGCGCCGCCCAGTTCCGCCCCCGGCACACCTCTGGATCGCCCTCGGCGAGGCCCTGTGCCGACTGAGCGCCACTCATGCTCGACCGATGCTCCGCCAGCGATGCCGACAGTCACGGCGGCGCCCGAGCATTGGCGCTGCTGCTTACACCGGTCCAGTGCCGTAGGGCTGAGGCAGATGCGCTTGACGGCACGTTTGCGACAGCGCTGGAGCAGCGCAAGGGCGTAGTGCCAGTGCAACGCAGGTATAGGATTGCGCTCTTTGAGTGCATCTGGCTGCTCTGTGTGTTCTGGTTCAGGTGTGAAACGCTTCAAGCAACTCACTTCAGGGCGCAGTCCCAAGCTGGAGGTAGGCCAGCAGAGTTAGGCCAGCACAGTTTGGCCGGCACCACCTTAAACCTTAAAGCGCGTTTGGACCAGTCAGGGAGGACGGTGCGCATCTCTGTACTGACCTCTCTGACTCCAAGAGTGGTCCCAACATACCTGCACTTGACTGAAAAGCAAGGAGGGGCTTCTTTTGAGCCTGCGTAAGAAAATAAGAACATAAGAAGAGCTGGATCAGGCCAAGGCACACCGAGTGCAGCTTCCTGTGTCTCACAGTGGCCCACCAGATGCCTCAGGGAGCCCACACGACTTGCATCCCACTGCTTCCCTCCTGCATCTGGCATTCTGAGATAGCCATTTCTAAAATAAGGAGGCTGCACCACCGCAAGTAGCCTGCGATGGACTGCACCAGTCCAATCCCCTTCCAAAGGCGTCTAGGCAAGATGCCATCAGCATCTCCTGTGGCAAGGAGTTCCAGAGATGAATTGTCCTCTCAGTGCAAAAGTTGGACTGAGGGTGGGGCAGGTGGAGTGCTCTGCAGATCGAACGTTTGCCCTGTTCTCTAATGGCCTGTAGGGACTAGAGTTTCCATGCCATACATTCAAGCAAAATACCACAAGATTGATACCATTCATGCTTGCCTAGCGTTCAATGCGCACTGAGTACTTGTGTTCCACAAACAGTTCAAAAACACGTCAGGCATTGGTTCTACCCCCAACCTGGAGTGGCGGAAAGTAGCAACAAGCCTGAGCATCCAATATCGACCTGCCCACGTGCAATGCAAAGTGTAGACAAACGCGTTCCACCCCCTTACCAATGCAACTTCCAGTTTTAGAAACCACGGGGAAGACTCATCAGATCCACCTGCTCATGCACACGTGCAACGATTGAAAGGTGTATCTTGAAAGGTGCACCCAGGAAGGGAGGGAGGGAGGGAGGGAGGAAGGAAGGAAGGAAGGAAGGAAGGAAGGAAGGAAGGAAGGAAGGGGATTCCCATGGACCATGTCGTGTTTGATGGCTGAAACTGGGAACCGTGCCGTGGTGTACAAGGAGGGCGGCTGTCCAAGAGGGTGGCAATGGGGGTTGCCCTGGCTGCTGCTTCCATTTGGCTGTCATCGCAAGAGGAACAAGAGGAGAGCCTATCCCCCAGTTCACGCCACCTTCCAAGGTCAAGGGGAAGGGCGTGAAGGGGGCCAAAAGCGGTCACCCTGCCCCAAGGTGGGTGCCAGCTGCCAAGCTGCCTGATCCAGGGACATCAGGCCAAGAGGTCAGGCGCAGAGTGCTCCACACCTTGTGCAAGCCCTGCTCTGCCCCTGTGCAAGCTGCTGCGGGCACCGCATAGCTGGCTGTCGTGACTGTGGCTGAGGGCACGATCCCGACCTGCGCTGGGACAGTGAGGCTGGTTGGCCTGTGCTGGATCCAGCACGGCTTGGTAGCAATGAAGGTAGGAGCCTCCCCGGGGCAAGGGCACATTTGTGGCACACGTCCCCAGGGGAAGCTGCAGCCTGCACTATGGGCTCCTCAGAGCTGGACCCGTTGTATAGACCATACAGCCTCCTGGTTGCCCGCATCCCCACCCCACTCCCCTCCCCGGGCCAGCATGCCTCCCAGCCCGCCCACCCCCTGCCCAGGTCCTTCCTCCCGCCCGCCCTCCCCCCACCCAGATCCGCTGCATTTGGCTGGCCATGAGTGTCGCGGTGTGGCATGGCCTTGGGCCGGCACTCTTGGGCAGACGCTGCCGCTAGCATTGGTCCAGTGGCACCAGTGCCAACACAGGGGGGCGGCACCGCATCGGTGCTGGTGCTGCTGGGCCAACCCAAGGGGCCAGTGTCAGCCCCAGGACTGCGCCCTGAAAGTCATGCTGATCGGGGGGAGCCAAAGCGTTATGGGGGCCCCAGCTGCCAAATGACCATGGTACACCACTGACGTGTGTTTGGGCCCCTCTCGGAAGCAGAGAGGGCGGCACATGGACGTGCCCCATCCTCCCTGACTGACTCCGAGCGTAGTCCAAAGGGGCTTTAGGGTGGCCCTTGTGCCGGTCCAACTTTGCTGGCCTAACTGTGCTGGACAAACTCCAGGTTAGGACGGTGCTCTGGGAGTGCTGCTCGAACTGGTCCTGTGATATCACAGTTAGGATTGCTCTCCCAGTGACATCAGACAAATGGACTTGCTTTGCTAGTGCTGCTATTGATGATGGAACTGCAAGCCCCCAAACATCGCAGAGGTGATTTTCTCCCCTAGAATTATGACAATCACTGTAATTAGCCCACTTCTCCAAAGATCCAGCTCTGTCCAAGAAGGAGCAAAAAAGAAATAATCCCCAAGCAAGTCTAAAAGGCATATGAATGTTCCTAGGGTCAAGAGGCAGGCAGGACTCCATCCATTTGAACCCTTTCTCACATTCCTTGTGTACACTGGTCCTCAAGGGCTCAATCCTAACCCGCTTTCCATCTTTGACATAGCTGTGCAAATGGGGTGTGTTTGGCATTCTGCAACGGAGTAGCAGTCACGGAGGCCTCCTGGAGGTATGGGAATTTCCCTTCCCTTGGAGCTGCATTGCCCTTAACCTGGTGCTGCCAAGTGGGTTAGGATTGTGCCCCAGGTCTTTCTTCTCCTATTAGCGTTCAAGGCTGGCTTTACTAACACTGTTGAGACTAAGGTGGATACTCAGAAGAAATGCCTTGGTAGAATTAGCTGTCGTGGACACAAGGTTGCTTTAATCAGGACAAGGCTGGAAACGATGCTATAGAAACCAAAGCAGATTCCAGCACTCGAGGGAAGGTTTTCAGCCAGCATGGCAGAGCCTCTTCTATTCTTGTTACTGCAACTGGTGCTCCCCCATACAGCGAGCAGAGGGCGTGCAACTGCATGCACTGGAAATGATGCTCTCTATATTCCACAAGAGTGGCACCAGCCGGGGGACATCCTCATTGGCGGGATTGTGTCTCACATCCATTACGTGTTACCCAAATACTCCTTCAAGAAACACCCTTCTCAGGAACGGGTAAAGAATTTTCTGCTGTAAGGAATCATCCTTCTTCTCCAAAGCAGGGTGAAACTTTTTTTTGAGTTGATTGATTCCTCTGTTTGTGTTGACTGCAAACTACTTGATACTTTGGTAGGAATTTGGGGTGCTCTAAATTGAGTAGACCCTTTCATGGATCACTGCCTTGTCATGGCGAAGGGGCTTGAGTAGCTCAATGAAGCTGTGAGCTATGCCGTGTAGGGTTACCCAAGAGGGACAGGTCAGAGTAGAGAGTTCTGACTAAACGTGATCCTCTGGAGAAGGAAATGACAACCCACTTAACTCCAGTACTTTTGCCATGAAAACCCCATAGATTACAGAACAAAAAGGCTTAACGATATGGCAGAAATGGCAGAAAGTGAGGATGACCTAAAGAACCTTCTGATGAGGGTGAAAGAGGAAAGTGCCAAAAATGTCTTGAAGCTCAACATTAAAAAACTAAGATCATGGCAACCACTCCCATCACTTCCTGGCAAATAGAAGGGGAAGAAATGGAAGCAGTGACAGAGTTTATTTTCCTGGACTCCAAGTTCACCGCAGATGGTGACTGCAGCCATGGAATGAAAAGACGTTTACTTCTTGGGAGGAAAGCTATGACAGTCCGGAAATTACAACTAGTACAGAGCGCGGCTGCTCATGTGGTTGCTGGGGCACATCGGTTTGACTCTGTCGAGCCGTTGCTTCGGCGACTGCATTGGCTGCCGGTTCCTTTCCGGGCCTGATTCAAAGTGCTAGTTTTGACCTTTAAAGCCCTCTACGGCTCGGGTCCAGGGTATTTGAGGGACCGCCTCCTTCCATGTAATCCTACCCATACTCTTAGATCACCTGGAGGGGCCCTTTTGACTGTGCTGCCACCAGGAGAGGTGAGAGGGATGGCGGCCAGGAATAGGGCCTTCTCGGGGGAGGCCCCACGACTTTGGAATGCCCTCCCCTTAGAACTAAGAACTGCTCCCTCTTTGGCAATATTTCGGCGGGGGCTGAAGACTTTCTTATTTCTTCAAGCTTTTAACTGTTGACAGGTTGGCTGGTTTTTATATTCTCTTTTAGGGTCCACGGGGCTTCTTTTTAAATGTTTTAAATTTTAAATCATTCTAATATTGTTCTTAATTATTGTCTTTTATTGTTATACACTGTAATTTTATTGTATTTTATGTTGTAAGCTGCCTTGGGTTCCCATTGGGCAGAAAGGTGGGATATAAATTAAATAAATAAATAAACAAATAAACAAATAAATAATAACAACATCCTAGACAACTTAATAAAAAGCCAAGACATCACCCTGCCAACAAAGGTTCACACATGGTTTTCCCAGTAGCAATGTATGGCTGTGAGAGCTGGACCATAAGAAAGGCAGAGCCCCGAAGAATAGATGCTTTTGAATTACGGTGTTGGAGAAGACTCTTGAGAGTGCCCTGGACTGCAAGGAGATCCAATTGGTCAATCCTCCAGGAAGTCAAGCCTGATTGCTCCCTGGAAGGACAAACACTGAAGCTGAAGCTCCAATACTTTGGCCACCTCATGAGAAGAGAGGACTCTTTAGAAAAGACCCTCATGCTGGGAAAGATGGAAGGCCAAAGGATAAGGGGGTAGCAGAGGATGAGATGGTTAGACAGTGTCACCGAAGCGATGAACATGAAACTGGGCGAACTCCAGAAGCTAGTGGAGGACAGGGAGGCCTGGCGTGCTGTGGTCCAGGGGGTTGCGAAGAGTCGGACACGACTTAGCGACTGAACAACAACAACAACAAAATTGAGTAGACGGCCAACTGATAACCAGGAAAATGCTCATAAATGCTTTAAATGAAAAAGATAGTTTAAAATGTTGCTCTAGTCTTCAAGCCATGGATTAAAACTCGTAGTGGAATTTAGTCCTAATGTTTCATTTTTCTAATGTGGCAAGCCTCTTCAGGGGGTTACAAAGAATTCTGTATCCTCTGGTCCAGGGCCGCCCCACTGACCTACAGCCCATCGAGATCCCAGCTGCAGCCACAGGCAAGATGTTCACCCTGCTAGTGCGAGGGCCCCCTGAAGTGCGGGGCCTGATGTGGCGACATTGGTCACATTGGCCTCAAGCCGGCCCTGCTTTGGTCATTGTGCTGAATAGCATCCCTTTCTAAGAGATGTCTAATTGGCCTCACTTGAGAGCTGGCTACAAACTTCCCCCAATGGGAAGTCTCCCCCCTTGCCAACTCCAGCTTGTATTTTTAAAGGCATACCCACTATTTGAATTTTTAAATGACTAAGGGTGCAATCCTAACCAAGAGTTTGGCTAGCACAGTTAGGCCAGCAAATTTTGGCCCACACAAAGGACACCGTAAAGGATGTTGGGATCACTCTTGGCGAGAGTGTCCAGCACACAGACATGAGCCATCCTCCCTGACTCCAAGAGTGGGCTAAATGGACTTTACAGTGTGCCAGTCAAACTTTGCTGGCCTAACTGTGCTGGCCTAACTCCAGGTTAGGATGATGCTCTAAATTTACTGGATTGTCTCATTGACTGGATGCAAGGCAGCGGAATCTTAAAAGGCCACTGTGGACCAGTGATGTGATTTCAGACACTGTAGAATCCTTCCTTGCAGCCAATCACAGCCAGATTTTTTATTTTTTATTTTATTTTTTTGCAGTGTGCTGACAAAGTTCTACCAGCATCTCTTGGCCTTGGTGTTTGCAGTAGATGAGATAAATGAGAACCCCAAGATCTTGCCCAATGTCACCCTTGGGTTCCACATCTATGACAGCTACTGTGATGCAAGGATGACTTACCGAGTCACACTAGACTTGCTCTTCAATTCCCATAGACTTGTCCCCAACTACAGATGTGGCATCCATAATAATGTGATGGGAACCATTGGGGGAATTGATTCTGATACCTCCTCATATATGGCAGACATCTTAAGTCTTTACAAGATTCCACAGGTGAGATATATGCACAGAGTGGCATGCAAATTTTGCCACAATTCACACAGATTTGTCTTTTCCCAGTTTTTGATAATTACGTGGTTCTGAATGAAGAGTTTTAGGGTCCAATCCTATTGGTGCTAGTGCCAGCATTAAACCCTTACCGCCAGCAGCAGTGTCAGGAAAGTGGCATAGGCACTTCCTCCACCAGCAGTACCGGGAGGAGATGACATGGATCCAGCGGGCAGTAAGTTGCACCTCTGCCGGCATGGCACATTTCCCGGTCAGGTGAAGAGGGTAGAACTGGGAGGGGAAGGGGCAGAGTGAGGTGGAGACGCTAACGTCTGCGCCACTAAAATAGCAGGCGCAGGCCTGAGGAGACCCCCTAGACCAGGGGTCAGGGAACCTTTTTACCTTTTACCCCAAAATATATTTAGATACGCCAACGTTACCACCACCACCACCCCCGCCAGAACAAAAGAAAAAAAATTCATATTGGAACCCATTGCTTTTTATTTGATTAATTAATGAGCTTAATTAATGCTATGTAAATATGAAGTTGTAAAGGGTTTGGGAGAGTTAGGAAAGTGCTTTAAATATTTTTTAATCCTACTCTTCTTGTAAATCTCTAACCTGCTTAGTTAGATTTGATTTTGTCATATGGGGTGTTAAAATATTCTTGCTTGATGACATCACTTCCTTTGGGCTCCGGTGATAAAAGGTTTGAGAGCCATTGTACTGGATTAAAGAAAAACACGCTTAAGGTCAGAAAGTAAGATAAAGGGGCAGCCTCCAAAGACTTATTTCAGAATTTAAAAGATTTGTTTGCAACTCTGGATCAAACCAAAAAATGATAGCAGTAGCCATTTTTAATGTAGATACCTGTTTCATGCACTTGTCAAACAGGGAATCCCTCATTTTTACATCACAAGGAGTGTGCATGTAGGTAAGGAAATTCAGCTCGCCTCTTACAAACATCTCTTAATGTAAAAAATTAGATCCTCTCCACTTTAAATATTAACAGGATGAATGGGAGCAAAACAAATACATCTGTTGCCGGATTAGTTTGACGCCCCCTCCCCTCCCCACTTCACAGAAACATAGCTGTGGAGAAGGCAAGGGCCATTCCTAATGTGTGCTAATACAAAGGGGGCTATGCAACTTAGCAGCACAGTATCTGCTTTTCCATTCTGAAGAAGGCAAATAGCACTAATACAGAAACGCAGCAAGCGTTCCTTCATTTTGTCTCCTGCAGCTTGCTTTCCCTTTCGGCAGCACGACCGTCCATTACCCCCAGGAATTTCATTTTTACCCCATTTGGGGTAATTTACCCCTGTTCCCTGACCACTGCCCTAGACGCATGTGTCAACGGTGACCCGCCACAACAGTTGAGGTGACACACCAGTGTGCACCAACACCCAACTAAAACTGAATTTGTTTTACTCAAGTTTCTTGTAATTCTTTGATGTTTCTTGATATAATACATAGCACCACACATGACTGGACTGTATTTTTGGTTTATATAAATGAATATAAAGAATTGTTTCTCTTTTGCTTGGGAGGGGGGTTGACACACTAGCAGAGTCAGGTTAAGCATGCCGAGCCCAAAAGGTTCTCCATCATGGCCTGGCAGCCCGGCCCTTTTCTCCCAAGGTGCCTCTGGGACCTTCCTGGGACTGGTAAACTGCAGCAGTAGCCGTTGGGCCACCTGGGCAGCAAAGGATTGGGATGTCCGTTGAATGGTTAATTGAATAAAAGATGAAAGAGAGCAGAACAGTTGGCCTGGCAGACAGGTTGAGATTATCGATGTGTATGTGGGAGTGCGACCACCCTGGTGCGAGAAGGAAGGGTGTCCGGGATAATGTTTCTGCCATGATCTAATTCTATACAGAGACATCTGTAGAAGTCCAAGACAGAGTACAATGAACGTGGTTATTTGGGGCTACTGTCTGCCTCCATCAGAATCTACCTACTGACTAAAGAAGCATCCAAGCAAGTGACTCAGTCTTCCTTCTTGGCAACCTGCTTAGCATTTAACAGAGGAAGCATTCCTGGAGTGAACATACATGCCAGGAACCACAACTCCTTTCCCACAGATAATAAATAGTCACTATTTTGAAGGCCACGTAGGCCAGTGCTGGTTCCCTGCTCAAGGCTAGGAATGCCGCAAGCTCAGAGTCGATGAGGCCAGCACACAGACGGGCACCATCCTCCCTGATGGGCAACGCAATCCCAGTACACCCATCACATCTACACTACGTCACGGCATCGATGCAACCTTCTTAGCGCCAGCACAGTCTCCTTGGCTCTGAACCTGCTGTTTACAAGACACAGAGCCAAGCGCTGCATTTGGGGACGCTGGAGCCTCCAATACAATAAAGGTGCGAGCGTGACCTTGCCTCGGGGAGGCTCCAGCCTCCCCAACCCAGCATTGGTTGAGGCACTGGCCGGCACTGGCCGGCACTGGCTCTCAGGGAGTAGTCGAAATGCTCTTGATGGTGGCCCATATGCCAGCCTAACTGCAGGTTAGGATTGTGCTCTCAGTTATCTGCAAGGCATGTCTGTGGCTTGGACAATGCAACTGCTTTTAACAACTCCATGTAAATAGCTATGAGGGTTCCTCTCCAGAAAACATTCAATAATCCAGTAATATCTCTGAACTATAACCCCATTTTTATTTTCAGTTTTCATATGGTTCATCTGACTCAGCCTGGAATGAGCAAACTCATTCCTTTTCCTTCTACTGCATGGTCCCCAACGAAGCCCTTCAGTACCGGGGAATTGTCCAGTTATTGCGACATTTCGGCTGGAAATGGGTCGGGCTCATCACCATGGATAACGATGTTGGAGAACATTTCTTGCAAGTCTTCGAACCAATGCTCTCCCAGATGGGAATCTGCTCATCATTCACTGAAAGAGCTGTGAATAAAATCCCTACTGTGACTGTAAAGGAACTGATTGATATATACATGAATAACTTTCCATTTTTCTTGGAGAGCAAAGCTAATGCCATTGTTATATATGGAGATGCCACATCCATTTTATGGTTAGCAAATTGTATATTTGAGGCAAAAAGGTTTGGTCCTGTCATGTTTCCTGGATATGAACTTCCTACAGGGAAAGTGTGGATTACGACGACTCAAATTGATTTCACGAGCAGCATCTATTGGAAGATGCTCCACAGACAACCATATAGTGATGGCATGTTCCATGGTGCTCTTTCTTTCGCAATTCACTCAAATGAGCATTTGGGATTCTCAGAATTTCTCCAGAGTCTAGACCCTTGGGGGGCAAGAAGAGATGGTTTCATCAAGTATTTCTGGGAGCAAGCATTCAGCTGTACATTTCCAAAGCATGGTGTGCCACCAAAGAATACAGAAACGTGCACTGGGGAGGAGGACCTGGCGAGCTTGCCTGCACCTGTGTTCGAGACTGGGATGACTGGCCACAGCTACAGTATCTACAATGCCGTCTATGCTGTGGCTCATGCCTTGCATCTGATTTATTTTGCCAGCCACAAACGTGGACCATGGGGGGATGGAGGAAGGCTGAACTTTGACCCCTGGCAGGTAAGAGCCATCCTATGTCCCATAGCAGGGTGGGAGGTGGAGAAGCCGGTGTGTCACTGACTGCCAAATCCATACATGTAGCCCTGTTGTTCCTTTCTTGTCCCAAATGGAGGCAGCCAAAGCCCACTCTATTTTAAATACACAAATAGGAATTATCCTGCTTAGGGGAATAAGGAATTGAAACAACTTGCCATGCTCTGCCTGTGAGAGTGTAATCCTGACCTGGAGTTGGGCCAGCAAAGTTTGGTTGGCACTAGGGATACCGTGAAGTATTCTTGGACCACTCTCACAGTCAGGGAGGATGGCGCACGTCTGTGTGCTGGCCTCTCTCACTCCGAGAGTGGCCCAAGCATACTTTATGATGGCCCTTGTGACAGCCAACCTTTGCTGGCTTAACTGTGCCTGCCTATCTCCAGGAGTGTACCCTGAATGACATACAAAAGACCGATCATTTGTCATCTATTATAAAGGAGTTATCTCCCAGACATTGTATTCAAGGGAAAAGCAACTTAAATCCATCTAACAGTCCGGTCCTGTCAGCCCAGTGTTGCAAGAATGCGTGTTCCCAAAGTGTGCCCTGACTTACAGTGTTGCCAGTACCAGAAATGGCGAGTGGTGCCAGTGGCATTGTGAGAGGGGGACAAGGCTCAGTTTTGCAGAATCTTGTTGCTGGGGCAACGCGGCTGCTCTCCCTCACCTCCAAAGACATTCACGGCTTGGAGAGCTGGCTTGGAACTCTGGAGGCAAGAGGTAGTGGCCACTTACCCAGAAGCTCAGTCTCCTGCAAAATGCAGCATTTGACCCCCCTCTAGCAACACCAGAGTGCGATATTAGCATTCAGCCAGGAGGGGGGGGTGTCGGAGAACCAGGGCCATTTCTGGACAGGGAAGAGGGGGGAACCAGGAGCAGGCGGGGACAAGATCCAGAAGCAACGGACTACCCCAGACTCCGATTCCTTCTTTTCAAAACCTTCCCATTCCTTTTCTCACCTTGGATGTGATCAAAACAGGAGGAGGTCCGAAGGCGTACCAGGTAGCATACCAGCAGGTAAGTGCAAAATGCATTCACTTCTCTCTTGCAGTCTCTCCAATTAGCCCACAGGATGCAGTGGGCACCTTCTTGACATGACGGCATTGGCCCCGGTGGAGTGGGCAGGAACTGGGTGGTCAGGGGTGCATCCTGTAAAAGCAAAGCCTTTGCAGCTCCAGCCACTCTCTTGGTCTTTCCACCCAGCTCCACTCACTTCTTCGAAGGATCTCCTTCAACAACACTTGTGGGGATGAAATTCGTTTCAATGAACAGGGAGAATTAATTGCAGGATTGGACATCACCAACTTGATCACTTTCCAAAACGACTCCTTTGTCCTGGTCAAGGTGGGACGGCTGGATCCTGAGGCTCCCCCAGGGGAAGAGTTCAGCATTGATGGGGACAGCATTGAGTGGCATGAAGATGTGACTCAGGTAAAGAATAGAACCTGGTTACATCAGTAAGAGATTGAGAAGAGAAGGGAGAATTTCAGAGCGGAAGAAAAGCCTTGCTGGATCAGGGCCAATAGGAAAGGTGTAAAGGGGCTTACTTGCATCTGGGCCCAGGGGCCCCCGAGTTGGCTGGGTCCATACATTTTCAGATCTCATCCAGGCTGGCTGCCCACATGGGGAGCTGGGGGCACTATTCTGCGCACACAGTAGCTGCTTCCCTTCCATGCCATATGTGCCAGGCCAAGGAATGCATATATTACTCTCCTTCGCCCAGGGTCAAACTCGAGAAGAAAATGGCCTGCCATAGGAGTGGATCAGCTCACAATGAAGACAGGTGTGGGAGCTCAGGGACACAGCGGCAGTACTAGAGCTGCCGCAGAAGCAGGTTTGGCAGTAGCAATGATGCTAATTTCCTACAAAGATTTTCTATATTGAATAGTGCAATCCTGGCCTGGGGTTAGGCCAGCACAATGGCCACCGTCAAGTATGTTTCGACGATGCTTGGAGTCAGAGAGGCCGGCACACTGACGTGCGCCATCCTCCCTGATTCCAAGGCTGGTCCAATCAAGCTTTATGATGGCTCTTGTGCCGGCCAAACTGTCCTGACCTACCTATGCTGGCTGAATTGCAGGTTAGGATTGCGCTCTAAAAGATTTCAGAGAGGAGTGTGTTTGTTTTATATTGCTATATCCAGCTGCTGATACTGCATTGGCAGGTAGACCTCCACTTTGTTCTGTCCCCTTCCCTCCCACTTTGAGAAGGGGCCCAAAGTAAGTTGTATACCCCCTGATCAAATTCCCCTTGGAGGCCCTGTGTGAAGTGCCCATCTAGTCCAGCTTCCTGCATCTCACAGTGGTCCACAAAACACACAGAGAAAACACACAGTACACAGGCACCAGATACCTTTATCTTGTTGCCACAATTGCAACCCCCAAAAATAATTTTGTTGGCACCCAGAAATAACCGGGTCTCTCTAATAACTTGAGGTTTCATACAGTCATAAAGGCTTCTAGGGCAAAACAGAACAGAATTTCAATGCTCCTTTCTTCTTTCGTGGAAGGACAGGTGCCTCCCTTGTCTCTCTGCAATGAAAACTGCCCACCCGGTTCCAGCAAGAAAAGGAAGGAGGGGGAGAAATTTTGCTGCTATGATTGTGCTCCATGTCCGGAAGGGAAGATCTCAAATCACATAGGTAAGAGATGTATGGTTGAAAATATGGATTGGATTATATTAGCATATTAGAAGCATACTTGACTGTGAAGGAACTTCAGGAGAAGGTTGTGAACCTCATAAAAAGGAGGCTTCTGGTCCAGACTAATGCTCAGCAGAATTTGATCCTTGCTAGGATACAGGATGCAATCCCAGCACCCACGTAGTGTCAACTCAATGTCACTAGCACCAACGTGGGGGCACCGAGCAGCACTAGAGCTCTTGGGCCGATGATACCAGTAGCCGACAGATAGCCCCCCTTGGGCCAGTTGAAGTTGGCTGGTGCAAAGGAGGTTCTGAGAGGAGGGAGAGCAGGGAGGAGGCTGTTCTGGGTGGGGAGTGGGCAGACTGGCAGGTGTGTCGGCTCTGAGAGGGGTTGGGGTTGGATGAGGCCATTAGGCTGCATCCTAAGGCCCCATTGGGAGGCCACACGACCCCAATTTGGGCCATGTGACTTCCTCAGTTCTGTGCCTGCTAAAAACCAGGAGCAGATCCAAGGAACCCTGTGGGGCAGCCGGAGCCTCCCCTGGGGCAAGGGGACAAAAGAGCCCTTATCCCGGGGAGGCTGCCCAGCATACCCAAGGTGTGCTGGATTTGGTGCAGGCCTGTCGACTTCATCAATCCAGTGCAATTTAGGATGGCGCTCACCACGGGTTGGTGTAAATTTCAGGGTAAAATACAAAAAATCATTGCTGATACATGGACAAATTTTAGAGCGCAATCCTAACCTGGAGTTAGGCTGACACAATTGGGCCGGCACAGTGAGGCCAGCACAGTTTGGCCAGCACTGTAAAGTACGTTTGGACCACTCTCGCAGTCAGAGGCCAGCACACAGATGTGCACCATCCTCCCTGACTCTGAAAGTGGTTCAAACACCCTTTACGGTGGCCCTCATGCTAGTCAAGCTTTGCTGGCCTAATCATGCTGGTCTCACTGCAGATTAGGTTAGTCCTTCTAATTTAGGAATACCTTAAACTGCTTCAGGGCGGAAAGAACGAGAAAAGCAAAGTCAGTTCCTTAAAACCTCTTGGCAGAAATACAGTCCATGTTGCTTACTATCTGACTTGTTTCAGGACTCCTGACCTTCTACAGTTCTGGGCGAGTGAGCAGGCATGGTTTCTGCAAGCCTGAATTTAGTTCGGCAGGGTAAACACACTACTCAAGTGCAGGTGTTTTTGGGGTTAGTTAGTGCATTGATCTATGGCCAAGGCCATTGGATGGAGGCTCTTTTGGTATACAGAGGAAAAAGCAAGTCCAGTCCAAGACTGTCATCAAACAGCTTTATTTGTCTAAAACAGAAGAGCATCCACCTACAGGAGAACTTCCAGGCACACAGAGGCATTTCCAGGCACAGAACATACAACGTTTGTGGGCACAAGACTTATGACAACATCAGTTTACAAGCTACAATGTCTCTTGGTGACTCACTGGGCCAACACAGCTTGGGTGCAAAGCAAAGTCTGAATACAGGGGCTTTTATAGTTTACTCCAGCTGATTTGTTGTGAAATCAGTGCTAATTGGCAAGAAGAAGACTATTTGATGGCAAAAGGATATATGTGTGACTATGACTATGGCCGAGGTTCTCATTCTCAGGCACACACAATAGTTAATAGGCCGGAATGATGCCAACAGGAGATTAGGGAACCCACATTATGGAGAGGGGCTACCTAGCAGGTGCAGCTTAATCATTGGTACACATGAAGCATAAATATATCCTGGGGCTTCGAAGTAGACCCTTGTTTTATCACCCAAACTCAACACATCAGGCAGTTTCAGCGGGTGAAACCTTTGGTTTCACGTCTCTTCCTTCTCATGTGTGCTGCTAATGGTGGAAAGTAAAGAGTTCTCAGGGGATGTGAGACACACAGAAGATGGCCGAAAGGTACACACAATGGAAGATATTTGCTGGGCCTTGCACTGGCTGTTCTAGTTACCCTGGGGAAAAAAGCATGGGGAAAAGCCCTTGAATCAAATCCCCAGCTCAAATGCCATTAGAAACCTGCTACAATGCTGCTCCTTCCCAGTCTGCAACATGTAATTTTCTCCTAAAACTTGGATAGATCTACAAATCAGCAATAGTCAGAATTGCAGATTGAGACAGATCCTTCAAAGCAGTTCATTCTGTTGACTATTATTATTGCGGATTTAAAGTAGAAATTTGATCTTCTTTCAGACGCAGATGACTGTATCAAATGCCCGGAAGATGAATATCCCAGCCAGGGCCTAGATCACTGCATTCGCAAGATGCACAGCTTCCTCGCTTTCGAAGAGCCTTTGGGCATTGTGTTCACTTTCCTGGCTCTCTTCTTCTCTCTGGTCACAGCGCTGGTGCTCGGAACCTTCATCAGGCAACGGAACACTCCCATCGTGAAGGCCAACAACCGCAGCCTCACCTACCTTCTCCTGGTCTCCCTCCTCCTTTGCTTCCTCTGCTCTTTGCTCTTCATTGGAGAGCCTAAAACAGTGACCTGCCTCCTTCGACAAACAGCTTTTGGCATCATCTTCTCCATTGCCGTTTCTTCTGTTTTAGCCAAGACTCTCACAGTGGTGGTAGTTTTCATGGCCACCAAGCCAGGAAATATTTTCCAAAAATGGGTGGGGAAAAGATTGACATACTCCGTTGTCCTGTCTTGCTCCTTTGTTCAAATGAGCATTTGTGCTCTTTGGCTGGCCACTTCTGCCCCATTCCCAGATTTGGACATGTCTTCATCATCAGGAGAGATCCTGGTAATGTGTCATGAAGGGTCCATTCTCATGTTCTACTGTGTCCTGGGCTACATGGGCTTTCTGGCCACGGTCAGCTTCACTGTGGCTTTCCTGGCCAGGAAGTTGCCAGACAGTTTCAATGAGGCCAAGTTCATCACCTTCAGCATGTTGGTCTTCTGCAGCGTGTGGCTGTGCTTTGTACCAACGTACCTGAGCACCAAAGGGAAATACATGGTGGCCGTGGAGATCTTCTCCATCTTGGCCTCCAGTGCCGGACTCCTGGGCTCCATCTTCTTTCCCAAATGCTATGTCATTCATCTGAGGCCTGACTTGAACACAAGGGAACAGTTAGTAAGGAGAAAATGAGGTTCAATCTAATATGGCCTGTTCCACTGGCTGCGTCTTGACTTAATTTTCTACTGAGTATGTCACGATGGCTATCAAGGGTATTCAAAATGGCTTCTTCACCTTTATCAGAGCACAATCCTCTACAGCGCTGGAATGGCTAGGCTGACGGGCCTGCTCTATATCCAGCATAGTATAGGAGAGGCTGTAGACTCCCCAGCACAAGGGCACGTTTGTGCTCTTGCCGGAGGAGAGGTGCCAGACTCCCCTATGGACTCCTCAGATCTGGGCCTGCTGTTTAGCAGGTGCCGATCTGAGGAGACCGCCTGGCCCAAATCGGCCTGCCAGTCAGCCCCCAGCCCGCCCAGAAATGCCTTCCCCCGCCCACTCCCTCCCTTTCCCCGGCATGGGGCTTCCTCTGCACCAGCCGGCTTCAGCTGGCACAAGGGAGGCGCAGCGCAGGCGCACTGAGACCGGTGCTACCTGCAGTGCTGACACGGGGGGGGGGTGCTCGGCCCCCCGCATCAGTTCTAATGATGTAGCGTCTGTATCCTTAGTGACCGCAGTAAAGTCATCTTTTCAGCGTTTTGAATGTCCAAGTTTTAGAAATCCAAAAAACTCATTCCTATGTTATAAATATGGAATACATTTCCTCCTAGCTGACCAATTGGGTAAGAATCCATGGAACAAGCATATGCCCCTGCTAACTGGGCAAGAGGCACTTTTTCCAGTGGTGTTCCTCTTATATTTAGCAGGGGGAGAGTAATTGTCCCTTATCACCCCTGCGCAGTCTTTTTGGTGGCTGTTGCTGGCGGGCCGCCTTTTTTTTTTTTTTTTTTTTAGATTGTGAGTCCTTTTGGGACAGGGAACCATTTAACTTTATTATTACTATTTGCCTGTAAACTGCTTTGTGAACTTCGTGTTGAAAAGCGGTATATAAGTACCTGTTGATTGATTGATTGATTGATTGATTGATTGATTGATTGATTGATTGATTGATTGATTGATTGATTGTTAGGAAGATATATCCATGTGACTCCCATCATCCCAGACATTTCATGCCTCCAGATAATGAAATATTTCTCTCTCATCGGTCTGAGAGTTTGGAGACTTTACTGTGAGATTTGAATGCATGATCACAATACCCATGTGGTCTTTGAAACTTGATAGGTGAAGTAGCATCCTAGTATAGCCTATATATTTTTTTTGGGGGGGGGGGTAGGAGAAAGATCAGTCAAAGCCGATCTTCCTTGATTTTTTTTTCGGGGGGGGGGAGGTGAGCTAGGGAAGGATCTGTCTGGGCTCTGGGAGGAGAGGAGGAGGAGTTTGGAGGGCAAACACTGCTTGATCCCTTCCTGCTTGCAGTGGGAGAAAGTGCTGTCAGCTTCTGTGACCCTGTGCATGTCCACTCATTAGTAAATCCCATTGTGTTGAAGAGGGCTGTTTTGTAAACCTTCGCAGCTCAAGGGAGGAGGAGACTGGCTATTTGTCTTGCAAACTAGCGCATGTAAACATTAAACGTGTGTCTTTCATCAAGGAATTCCTTTTCTTCCCCCCCACTCTTTTCACAGGGGAAGTATTTTTCCAAACATGAGGAGCTGTGTGTGTGCATGAACCCAATCCTAAACAGTGCTGGCCTTGCGCCGGCCCCAATCATCCCCCTGCCGATTACACCCCCAGCATGCCCCTGGAATGCCTTCGGAGCTGTCCTGCACTGACTGATTACAGAGAAATAATATAGAGAAAGAAAGAAACACAGTGGTTTTTATTATTATTATTATTATTGTTATTGTTATTGTTATTGTTATTGCCCATTTTAGCAGGCTGGCATTTCAAATCCAGCTCATTTTGAACCATTCCTATTATTTGAATCTCTAAAGCTCTGGCTTCTGATCTAGTTTCAGAAAAGAGATGGGCTTGGTCACTCCCGTGGATTATCTTCACTGAGAGATGCACGGGGGAAATGGGACCCTGTTGTTTTCTGGAACTCCACAGAAACATTCAGGGCACAATCCTAACCTGGAGTGAATGCTGTAACCAGCACCATTTGGCCAGCACAAGGGACACATGTTTGGACCACTCTTGGAATTAGAGGGGCCAGAACATAGACATGCCCCATCCTCCCTGACTCTGAGAGTGGTCCAAATGCCCTTTACGGTGGTCCTTGTGCCAGCCAAACTTTGCTTTGTTGCCATCATGGTTCAGCCATCTAGGACCTAATGCTGGAAACCTGCTGAGCATTGGCAGTTTGGGGTAAGGAGAGGGGAGGTCAGGGGTGGGGTGTGGACTGGAAGGGATGGATCTCCACCTTACAGGTCCATGCCAAATCCAGTCCCCAATTCTTCCCCGCACTCTGCTCTCTTGCTCTGTGTTCTGTCAAGGCTGTGGAAGAAGCTCTCTTGGTGGCTTAGGGAACCAGGGCTACAATTCCCAAGCAACACTTGCTGGAGCTTCACCTTAAGGGCACAATCCCGAAGGGGACGTAGGGCCTACGCAATGTGGTGATGCTCCCACAATGGGGCTGGAGGCAGTGCTGGTCTGAGAGGTTGGGCGCCAAGCCACCGCTGTGCCAGCCAAACACGAGCGGGAGAGTTGAACGCGGGCAGAGATGCTCGGGGGGAGGACAGGCTGGCCAGGGAGGGGTGTGCTTAGGGGATTGGGTCATTAGGGTTTATCTAGCTGGCTGTAACTGAAGAAGCCAGAAAAGAGTCTATCCACGAGTTCTAGCCAGCTGCCGAGGTGAAGAGGGAGGGCGTGGAGGGGCCCCCAAGACGTCACCAGGCCCCAAGATGGGTGTCGTTGTCAGCTGCAGGGCACTGTACCTCTGGCACCGCATGGCTGGCAGTCATAACTATTACAGAAAAGAATTTTTTTTCATGGGGGTCCCCAAAATATATGGGCCCCAGGTGCCAAACCCCTTTGGCACACCACTGAATACGTGCCCGGGACGAGAGTGGGAGTGTTGCTGGAACTGACCCAGGGCGCAATCCGAACCTGGAGTAAAGCCAGTGAAATTCGGCCTGCACAAGAGCCAACGTAAAGTGTGTTTGGACCACTCTCAAAGTCAGGAACGATGGGTAGGTCTGTGTGCTGGCCTCTCTGACTCGGAGAGTGGTCCCATCGTACTTGACGGTGTCCCTTGTGCCAGCCAACGTTTTCTGGCCTAGTTGTGCCAGCCTAACTCCAGGTTAGGACTGCGCTCCCAGTGACATCAGACAAAGACATTTGCTTTGCTAGTCCTGCTATTGATGATGGAACTGCAATCCCCAATTGCAGAAGTGATTTTCTCCCCTAGAATTAGGGCAAGCACTGTAATTAGCTCACTTCTCCAAAGATCCAGTTCTTTCCCAGAAGGTGCAAAATAGAAATAATCCCCAAGCAAGTCTACAATGCACATAAATGTACCACTGACATTAAGATTGGGGTCAAGAGGCAGGCAGGACTCCGTCCATTTGAACTCTTTCTCACACCCCTTGTAGACACCAGACTTCAAGGGCGCAATCCTAACCAACACTCCGGCACTGACACAGCTATGCAAGTGGGGCGTGTTCTGCATTCTGCAATGGAGTAGCAGTCACGGAGGCCTCCTCGAGGTAAGGGAAATTCCCATTCCCTTGGATCCGCATTGCCCTTATCGTGCTTCTGGCAAGTCGGTTAGGATTGTGCCCCAAGCCTTTCTCCACCTATTAGCATTCAAGGCTGGGGTTTCTAACACTATTGAGACTGATGATAAGGTGAATAAGTCCTTCTTTCAGAAATCCATAAAGTAGAATTAGCTGTCACGGGCACAGGGAGGCTCTAATCCAGAGAAGGCTGGAAATGATGCTATAGAAAGACGAAGCAGATTCCAGCACTCGAGGGAAGGTTTTTCGCCAGCATGGCAGAGCCTGTCCTGTTCTTGTTACTGCTACTCCTCCTCCCGCATGCAGTCAGCAGAGGGCAGGTGGCCAAGTGCACTGGAAACGATCCTGTGCCTATTCCACAAGAGTGGTACCAGCCGGGGGACATCCTCATTGGCGGGGTTGTATCTCATATCCACTACTTATTACCCGGATATTCTTTCAAGAAACACCCTTCTCAAGAACGGGCGAATAATCTTCTACTGTAAGGAATCATCTTTCTTCTCCAAAGCAGGGTGAAATGGTTTTTGAATTGATTGATTTCTACGTTCAAGGGATAGCAAACAATTGGTACTTTTGAAGGAATGGGGGTAATCCTAATTGAATAGATGTCATTGTTCAGTCGCTAAGTCATGTCCGACTCTTTCCAACCCCATGGACCGCAGCACGCCAGGCCTCCCTGTCTTCCACTAGCTGCCGGAGTTCGCCCAATTTCATGTTCATCGCTTCGGTGACACTGTCTAACCATCTCATCCTCTGCCGCCCCCTTCTCCTTTTGCCTTCCATCTTTCCCAGCAGGAGGCTCTTTTCTAAGAGTCCTCTCTTCTCATGAGGTGGCCAAAGGATTTGAGCTTCGGGTCAAATTTGTCTCCCAGGGTGGAATCAGGCTGGACTTCCTGTAGCATTGACCACTTGGATCTCCTTGCAGTCCAGGGGACTCTCAAGAGTCTTCTCTAACCCCATAATTCAAAAGCATCTATTCTTCGGTGCTCTGCCTTTCTTATGGTCCAGCTCTCACAGCCATACATGGCTACTGGGAAAACCATTTTTAATTTTATGGCTACAGTCACCATCTGTGGTGATCTTGGAGCCCAGGAAAATAAAGTATGTCACTGCTTCCATTTCTTCCCCTTCTGTTTGCCAGGAAGTGATGGGAGTGGTGGCCAGGATTTTAGTTTTTTTGATGTTGAGCGTCAAGCCAATGTTTGCACTTTCCTCTTTCACCCTCATCAGAAGGTTCTTGAGGTCTTCCTCACTTTCTGCCATTAGAGTGGTATCGTCTGCATATCTGAGGTTGTTGATATTTCTCCCAGCAATCTTGATTCCAGCTTGTGAGTCATCCAGCCCTGCCTTCCTCATGATGTACTCTGCATATAAGTTAAATAAGCAGGGTGACAATATACAGCCTTGTCATACTCCTTTCCCAACTTGAAACCAATCAGTTCTTCCATGTCCAGTTCTAACTGTTGCTTCCTGACCCGCATACAGGTTTCTCAGAAGACAGTTAAGGTGGTCTGGTACTCCCATCTCTTCCAGAACTTGCCACAGTTTGTTGTGATCCACACAATCAAAGGCTTTAGCATAGTCAAGGAAGCAGAAGTAGATGTTTTTTTTAGAACTCTCTTGCTTTCTCCATGATCCAGCAAATGTTGGCAATTTGATCTCTAGTTCCTCTGCCTCTTCGGAAACCAGCTTGTACATCTGGTAGTTCTCGATTCACATACTGCTGAAGCCTAGCTTGTAGGATTTTGAGCATCACCTTGCTAGCATGTGAAATGAGTGCAATGGTGCAGTAGTTTGAGCAATCTTTGGCATTGCCCTTCTTTGGGATTGGAATGTAAACTGATCTTTTCCAGTCTTGTGGCCACTGCTGGGTTTAACATATTTGCTGGCATATGGAGTGCAACACTTTGACAGCATCATCTTTTAAGATTTTGAGTAATTCCGCTGGAATGCTGTCACCTCCATGAGCTTTGTTGTTAGTGATGCTTTCTAAAGCCCACTTGATTTCACACACCAGGATGTCAGGTTCGAGCTCAGTGACCGCACCATTGTGGTTATCAGGAACATTGAGATCGGCCTTATATAGTTCCTCTGTGTATTCTTGCCACCTCTTCTTAATCTCATCCGCTTCTGTTAGGTCCTTGCCGTTCTTGTCCTTTATTGTGCCTACCTTAGCACGAAATTGTCCTTTGACATCTCCAATTTTCTTGAAAAGATCTCTAGTCTTTCCCATTCTATTGTTTTCTTCTATTTCTTTGCATTGCTCATTTAGGAAGGCCTTCCTATCTCTCCTTGTTGTTCTCTGGAAATCTGTATTCAATTAGGTATATCTTTCCCTTTCTCCCTTGCTTTTGGCTTCCCTTCTTTCCTCAGCTATTTGTAAAGCCTTGTCAGTAAAGCCTTCTTGCATTTCTTTCTCTTTGGGATGGTTCTAGTGGCTGCCTCCTGTACAATGTTACAGACCTCTGTCCAAAGTTCTTCAGGCACTCTGTCTACCAAATCGAAGCCCCTAAATCTATTTGTCACCTCCACGGTATGTTTGTATGGGATCTGATTTAGGTCATATGTGGAGGGCCTAGTGGTTTTCCCTACTTTTTTCAGTTTAAGCCTGAATTTTGCAAGAAGCAGCTCATGATCTGAGCCACAGTCAGCTCCAGGTCTTGTTTTTACTGCCTGTAGAGAACTCCTCCATCTTTGGCTGGAAAGAATGTAATCGATCTGATTTCGGTGTACAGCAGTTGGTGAAGTCCATGAATACAGTCGCTGTACGTGTTGCTGGAAAAGCGTGTTTGCTATGACTAATGTATTCTCCTGACAAAACTATCAGTCTTTGCCCTGCTTCATTTTGTACTCCAAGACCAAACTTGCCTGTTGTTCCTATGACTTCTTGACTGCCTACTTCCAATCCCCTATGATGAGAAGGACATTTTTTTGGGGTGTTAGTTCTAGAAGGTGTTGTAGGTCTTCATAGAAACAGTCAACTTCTTCCTCTTCAGCATCAGTGGTTGGGGCATAGACTTGGACTACTGTGATGTTGAAAGGTTTGCCTTGGATCCGAATTGAAATCATTCTATCATTGTTGTGGTTATACCCCAATACTGCTGTTCTCACTCTCTTGTTCACTACGAAGGCTACTCCATTTCTTCTAAGGGATTCTCCCATTCCTGTCCATTTTAGTTCACTAACTCCCACCATGTCAATGTTCAGTCTTGACATCTCGCGTTTGACCACATCTAGCTTACCCTGATTCATACATCTGATGTTCAAGGTTCCTATGCAGTATTGTTCTTTGCAGCATCATACTTTCCTTTCACTTCCAGACACATCCACAGCTGAGCTTCCTTCTGGTTTTGGCCCAGCTACTTCACTCTTTCTGGAGCTACTAGTACTCATGTTCTGCTCTTCCCCAGTAGCATAATAGACACCTCCTGACCTGAGGGGCTCATCTTCCAGCGTCGTATCGCTTAGCCTTTTGTACTGTAATCCATGGGGTTTTCTTGGCAGGAGTACTGGAGTGGGTTGCCATTTCCACAATGTGGATTTAAACACATTGTGGGATTTAGAGCGCAATAGTATGCAGGGCTGGAATGGCAGGGCCGATGGTCCTGCGCCATATCCTAGCGCTGCTTGGGGAGGCTGGAGCCTCCCCACGGCAAGGGCACGTTCACCTGACCATAGCCTCCAGCCTCCCCTATGTGCTCCTTGGATTGGAGGAGACCGCACAGCCAGAATCGGGGCCAGGCTGCCTCCCAGGTGGGTTTACATTTCGGCCTTTTGGCTTAATCCAGAGCCTGCCCATCTCCCGACCACAACCTCCCTCCCTCCCTCCACCAATCCCGTGTCCGTCTAGACTTGGAGCCTCCCTCATGCCAGCCGGCTTCGGGTGCAACGGCTAGGATTCTGCTGTCAGTCCTAACCTAATGTTTCGCTTTCGTCTGTGGGAAGCCTCTTCAGGGTGTTGCAAAGAATTTTCTATCCTCTCCTCACTGTGCTGAATAGCAGCCCTTTTGAAGGGATGCCCAATTGGCCTCACTTGATAGCCGACCACAGACTTACTTGCCAGCATCTGCTTGAATTTTAAAGGCATGCTCACCATTCAAATTGAAACATGACTTTAAGCAAAGTTAAACATGAATTTAAAGTGAAACCTGACTAACCTCACTGGATTGTCCCATTGACTTGAAGCAAGGCAGCTGAAAGGGCCACTGTGGACCAGATTCACTGCGCAGTCCTAAGTAAGACAGACAAAGTAAGGCTGACATAGCAGAGCTGTATCCTAAAGCCCATTAGGAGGCAGCAGCAGCACAATGCAGGACAAGGGGAGGTTTTCCCCTTACACCCGGGTAAGCCCGGGTCGCCCCTATGGGTCTGCTCAGACCTGTACCTGCTGTTTTGCAGGCGCAGGGCAATGTGCGCAAGAGCAGCACGAATCGGCGCTGCCCTGGCCGGGGACGGGCTTTAGGATTTGGCACTACGAGCATCCTGCGTCACAACGCCCATCGCCGCCCACTGTGCTGCCCAGTTACTCCCCCGGCACGCCTCTGGAACGCCCTTGGTGAGGCCCTGCATTGGCTGAGCGCCACCAACGCCTGAGTGGCACAAGTCCAGCTCTGCTGGTGGCTGCAGCAGCACCCGAGCATTGCGCCGGTCCAGCGCCATACTGCTGATCCAGATACGCTTGAAGGCACGTTTGCGACAGTGCTCAGACAGCGCAAGAAGGTAGTGCTAGTGCAACGAGGGGACAGGATTGCACTCTCAGGCACTATAGAATACCTCCTTGCAGCCGCTTACAGCCAGATCTTTTTTCTTTGGCAGTGTGCTGACCAGGTTCTACCAGAATCTTTTGTCCTTGGCATTTGCAGTGGATGAGATCAATGAGAGCCCTGAGATCCTGCCCAATGTCACCCTTGGGTTCCACATCTATGACAGCTACACTGTTGCAAGTATGACCTACCGAGTCACTCTAGAGCTGCTCTTCAGATCACGTAGATTTCTTCCCAACTACAGATGTGGCACCCAACGGAATGTGATGGGAACCATTGGGGGGCGTGATTCTGATTCCTCCTCATATATGGCGGACATCTTAAGTCTTTACAAGATTCCACAGGTGAGCTACATACACAGAGTGTCATGGAGATTTTGCCACAATTCCCACAGGTTTATCTTTTTCCAGTTTTTGATCATGACGTGGTTCTGAATGAAGAGTTTTAAGGTCCCCTCCTATCGGCACTAGTGTTGGCGATAAACCCTTAGCAGAGAACGTTCAATAATCCAGTAATATCTCTAAACTATAACCCCATTTTTATTTTCAGTTTTCATATGGCTCATCAGACTCAGCCAGGAATGAGCAAACTCATTCCTTTTCCTTCTACTGCATGGTCCCCAATGAAGCCCTTCAGTACCGGGGAATTGTGCAGTTATTTCGACATTTCGGCTGGAAATGGGTTGGACTTTTCATCACGGATAACGATGCCGGAGAACATTTCCTGCAAGTCTTTGAACCAATGCTCACCCAGATGGGAATCTGCTCAGCATTCACTGAAAGAGCTGTGAATAAAATCCCTACTGTGACTGTAAAGGAACTGATGGATATATTCAAGAATAACTTTCCATTTTTCTTGGAGAGCAAAGCCAATGCCATTGTTATAGATGGAAAT
The DNA here is from genome assembly GCA_029204185.1 of Lerista edwardsae. NCBI lineage: Eukaryota > Metazoa > Chordata > Lepidosauria > Squamata > Scincidae > Lerista > Lerista edwardsae. The sequence goes on from JAJKFI010010486.1 coordinate 84,305, forward strand.
CCAATGTCCATTGTACGGTTAGCAAATGCCATATGGGGGGCAAAAACCTTTGGCTCTCTCATGTTACCTGGATATAAACTTCCTACTGGGAAAGTGTGGATCACGACGGCCCACATTGATTTCACAAGCAACACCTATTTCAAGATGCTCAACATACAACCGTTCCGTGATGGCATGTTCCATGGCTCACTTTCCTTCGCAATCCACTCAAATGAGCATTTGGGATTCACAGAATTTCTCCGGAATATAGACCCGTTGGAGGCAAGAAGAGATGGTTTCATCAAACATTTCTGGGAGCAAGCATTCAGCTGTATATTTCCAAAACATGGGGGGCCACCAAAGGATACAGAAACGTGCACTGGGGAGGAGGACCTGGAGAGCCTGCCTGCACCTGTTTTTGAAATGACCATGACTGGCCACAGCTACAGTATCTACAATGCTGTCCATGCTGTGGCACACGCCTTGCATCTGACTAACTTACCTAGGCACAGACATGGCCCATTGGAGGACAGAGGAAAGCTGAACGTTGACCCCTGGCAGGTAAGAGCTTCTCACTCAGAATGAAATGCCACCACAACTTCCATAGCATGGTGGGACGTGGGAAGCCAATGAGTCAGGGCGCAAGACAACCTAGTGCTGGAACAGGCAGGCAGGCTGGCCTATGCTGTACCCAGTGCAAGGTAGGAGCAGGCTGGATCCTCTCCCGCACACGAGGGGAGGTGCCGGCCTTCCCCATGTCCTCCTTGGATCGGTGGTTGCTAAACAGCAGGGGCAGATCCAAGGAGACCGCGTGGCCCGAATCTGGCTTCACGGCCTTTGGTCAGGCCTAGGATTCGCCCTTTGCAGTTTGGAAAACTGGCTTGGAGGCTTTGCTCTCCGAGTCGCAAGTGACTCTGCAGGAAGGGGAGGAACCACTTTACTGAAGAGTTCAGACCTGCAAAACGTAACATTTTGCCCCCCTCTAGGAACACTATTGTGCAGTCCTGGCATTTCATAGAAACCTGTGTCCCCAAGGGCTGGGGCGGGCCATGAATGGGGAGGGGGAAGAGGCAGGAGCATTTCTGGATGGGGAAGGGGGAAGAAGGAGGGGCAGGCCAGGACAAGATCCAGCAGCAATGGAGTACACTAGATCTCATTCCTGCTTTCTAAAACCTCCCCATTCCTTTTTCTCCCCTTCTTCAAATTGAGTGTCTTGTGTCCGAGGAGACCCAACGGCGGGTGTGGTGTACCGGGAGCGAAGTGAAAAATGTGTTTCTTCTCTCCTGCAGTCTGTTCTATCACACACAGGCCAACCTCGGACGCAGTGTCTTTTTGACAGGGCCCTGGTGGAGTGGACATGAAGGGGGTTTGTAAGTGATGTATTTTTTTAAGCCATTGTCGTTCCGTTGGTTCTCTTTGTCTTTCCACGCAGCTGCACTCGCTTTTTCTCAGGATCTCCTTCAACAACACTTGTGGGGATGAAATTCGTTTCAACGAACAGGGAGAATTAATAGCCGGATTGGATATCACTAACTTGATCACTTTCGAAAACGACTCCTACGTCCGAGTCAAAGTGGG
>JAJKFI010010486.1:90861-115182 GCA_029204185.1 Lerista edwardsae
GCCTCCCCGGGGCAAGGGCACATTTGTGGCACACGTCCCCAGGGGAAGCTGCAGCCTGCGCTATGGGCTCCTCAGAGCTGCACCTGTTGTATAGGCCATACAGCCTTCTGGTTGCCCGCATCCCCACCCCACTCCCCTCCCCGGGCCGGCATGCCTCCTGGCCCGCCCACCCCCTGCCCAGGTCCTTCCTCCCGCCCGCCCTCCCCCCACCCAGATCCGCTGCATTTGGCTGGCCATGAGTGTCGCGGTGTGGCATGGCCTTGGGCCGGCACTCTTGGGCAGACGCTGCCGCTAGCATTGGTCCAGTGGCACCAGTGCCAACACAGGGGGGCGGCACCGCATCGGTGCTGGTGCTGCTGGGCCAACCCAAGGGGCCAGTGTCAGCCCCAGGACTGCGCCCTGAAAGTCATGCTGATCTGGGGGAGCCAAAGCGTTATGGGGGCCGCAGCTGCCAAATGACCTTGGTACACCACTGAAGTGTGTTTGGGCCCCTCTCGGAGGCAGAGAGGCCGGCACACGGACGTGCCCCATCCTCCCTGACTGACTCCGAGCGTAGTCCAAAGGTGCTTTAGGGTGGCCCGTGTGCCGGTCCAACTTTGCTGGCCTAACTGTGCCGGACAAACTCCAGGTCAGGACGGTGCTCTGGGAGTGCTGCTCGAACTGGTCCCGGGACATCAGACAAACGGACTTGCTTTGCTAGTGCTCCTATTGATGATGGAACTGCAAGCCCCCAAACATCGCAGAGGTGATTTTCTCCCCTAGAATTATGACAATCACTGTAATTAGCCCACTTCTCCGAAGACCCAGCTCTGTCCAAGAAAGCGCAAAAAAGAAATAATCCCCAAGCAAGCCTAAAAGGCATATGAATGTTCCTAGGGTCAAGAGGCAGGCAGGACTCCATCCATTTGAACCCTTTCTCTCATTACTTGTGTACACCGGTCCTCAAGGGCTCAATCCTAACCTGCTTTCCATCACTGACATAGCTGTGCCAATGGGGCGTGTTCGGCATTCTGCAACAGAGTAGCAGTCACGGAGGCCTCTTCGAGGTACGAGAATTTCCCTTCCCCTAGAGCTGCATTGCCCTTAACCTGGTGCTGCCCAGTGGGGTAGGATTGTGCCCCAGGTCTTTCTCCTCCTATTAGTGTTCAAGGCTGGCTTTACTAATGCTGTTGAGACTAAGGTGGATACTCACGAAGAAATGCCTTGGTCGAATTAGCTGTCATGGACACAGGGTTGCTTTAATCAGGACAAGGCTGGAAACGATGCTATAGAAACCAAAGCAGATTCCAGCACTCGAGGGAAGGTTTTCAGCCAGCATGGCAGAGCCTCTTCTGTTCCTGTTACTGCAACTGGTGCTCCCCCGTACAGCGAGCAGAGGGCATGCAACTGCATGCACTGGAAATGATGCTCTCTATATTCCACAAGAGTGGCACCAGCCAGGGGACATCCTCATTGGTGGGATTGTGTCTCACATCCATTACGTGTTACCCAAATACTCCTTCAAGAAACACCCTTCTCAGGAACGGGTAAACAATTTTCTGCTGTAAGGAATCATCCTTCTTCTCCAAAGCAGGGTGAAACTTTTTTTTGAGTTGATTGATTCCTCTGTTTGTGTTGACTGCAAACTACTTGATACTTTGGTAGGAATTTGGGGTGCTCTAAATTGAGTAGACCCTTTCATGGATCACTGCCTTGTCATGGCGAAGGGGCTTGAGTAGCTCAATGAAGCTGTGAGCTATGCCGTGTAGGGTTACCCAAGAGGGACAGGTCAGAGTAGAGAGTTCTGACTAAACGTGATCCTCTGGAGAAGGAAATGACAACCCACTTAACTCCAGTACTTTTGCCATGAAAACCCCATAGATTACAGAACAAAAAGGCTTAACGATATGGCAGAAATGGCAGAAAGTGAGGATGACCTAAAGAACCTTCTGATGAGGGTGAAAGAGGAAAGTGCCAAAAATGTCTTGAAGCTCAACATTAAAAAACTAAGATCATGGCAACCACTCCCATCACTTCCTGGCAAATAGAAGGAGAAGAAATGGAAGCAGTGACAGACTTTACTTTCCTGGGCTCCAAGATCCCCGCAGATGGTGACTGCAGCCATGAAATTAAAAGACGTTTACTTCTTGGGAGGAAAGCTATGATGGTCCGGAAATTAGAACAAGAACAGAATGCAGCTGCTTGTGTGGTTGCTGGGGCACATCGGTTTGACTCCGTCAAGCCGTTGCTTCGGCGACTGCATTGGCTGCCGGTTCCTTTCCGGGCCTGATTCAAAGTGCTAGTTTTGACCTTTAAAGCCCTCTACGGCTCGGGTCCAGGGTATTTGAGGGACCGCCTCCTCCCATGTAATCCTACCCATACTCTTAGATCATCTGGGGGGCCCCTTTTGACTGTGCTGCTACCAGGAGAGGTGAGAGGGATGGCAGCCAGGAATAGGGCCTTCTCGGGGGAGGCCCCACGACTTTGGAATGCCCTCCCCTTAGAACTAAGAACTGCTCCCTCTTTGGCAATATTTCGGCGGGGGCTGAAGACCTTCTTATTTCGTCAAGCTTTTAACTGTTGACAGGCTGGCTGGTTTTTATATTCTCTTTTAGGATCCATGGGGCTTCTTTTTAAATGTTTTGAATATTTTAAATTTTTAATCATTTTAATATTGCTCTTAATTATTTTCTTTTATTGTTATACACTGAAATTTTATTGTATTTTATATTGGAAGCCGCCTTGGGTGCCCATTGGGGAGAAAGGCGGAATATAAATTAAATAAATAAATAAATAAATAAATAAATAATTAATAAATAATAACCTAGACAACTTAATAAAAAGCCGAGACATCACCCTGCCAACAAAGGTTCGCATAGTCAAAGCTATGGTTTTCCCAGTAGTAATGTATGGATGTGAAAGCTGGACCATAAGAAAGGCAGAGCGCTGAAGAATAGATGCTTTTGAATTATGGTGTTGGAGAAGACTCTTGATAGTCCCCTGGACTGCAAGGAGATCCATTTGGTCAATCCTACAGGAAGTCAACCCTGATTGCTCCCTGGAAGGACAAATCCTGAAGCTGCAGCTCAAATCCTTTGGCCACCTCATGAGAAGAGAGGACTCCTTAGAAAAGACCCTCATGCTGGGAAAGATGGACGGCAAAAGGAGAAGGGGGCAGCAGAGGATGAGCTGGTTAGAGAGTGTCACCGAAGCGATAAACATGAAATTGGGCAATCTCCAGAAGCTAGCAGAGGACAGGGAGGCCTGATGTGCTGTGGTCCATGGGGTCGTCAGACATTATTAGCGACTGAACAAAAACAACAACAAAAGGTTAGTAACAGTTACAACAGTTAGTAAGGAGAAAATGATCTTTGATCTAATGCGGCCTGTTCCACTGGCTGTGTCTTGACTGAATTTTCTACTGAGTATGTCACTATCAAGAGTATTCAAAACGGCTTCTTCACCTTTATCAGAGCACAGTCCTCTACAGCGCTGGAATGGCTAGGCTGACGGGCCTGCTCGATATCCAGCATAGTAGTACAGGAGAGGCTGTAGCCTCCCCAGCACAAGGGCACGTTCATGCTCTTGCTGGAGGGGAGGCACCAGACTCCCCTATGGACTCTTCGGTTCTGCGCCTGCTGTTTAGCAGGTGCAGATCCGAGGTCACTACGTGGCCCAAATCGGCCTTATGGCAGAATCCTGGGCCTGCCAGTCAGCCCCCAGCCCACCCCCAGCCCACCCAGAAATGCCTTCCCCCGGCCACTCCCTCTCTTGCCCAGCATGGGGCTTCCTCTGCACCAGCTGGCTTCAGCTGGCACAAGGGAGGCGCAGCGCAGGCACACTGAGACTGGTGCTACCTGCAGTGCTGACACAGGGGGGGGGGGGTGCTCGGCCTCCCGCATCAGTTCTAATGACGTAGCGTCTGTATCCTTAGTGACTGCAGTAAACTCATCTTTTCAACTTTTTGAATGCTCAAGGTTTAGAAATACAAAAAAAGTTATTCCTATGTTATAAATTTGGAAGACATTTTCTCCTAACTGACTGTAGCTAGGACCAGTTGGGTAAGAACCCATGGAAGAAGCATATGTTCGGAACGTAGAACCATGTGACTCCCATCGTCCCAGACATTTCATGTCTCCAGATAATGAAATATTTCTCTCTCATCTGTCTGAGAGTTTGGAGACTTCCCTGTGAGATTTTGAATGCTTATGATTTATCTAGCTGGCTGCGGCTGAAGAAGAAGCAAGAGGAGAGTCTATCCACCAGTTCTAGCCAGCTGCCAAGGGGAGAGGAAGGGTGTGGAGGGGGCCCCAAGATGACACCAGGCCCCACATTCAGTGTGTGGGTCAGCTGCAGAGCACTCTACATCTGGCACCGCATGGCTGTCAGTCATAACTATTACAGAAAATATATTTTTTTTCATGGGGGTGCCAAAAATCTATGGGCCCCAGGGGCCAAATGCCTTTGGCACACCACTGAAGACATGCCCTGGACTAGAGTGGGAGTTTTGCTGGAACTGACCCAGGGCGCAGTCCTAACCTGGAGTAAAGCCAGTAAAGTTTGGCCTGCACAAGGACTTCTGTAAGTGTGTTTGGACCACTCTCAAAGTCAGGGAGGACGGGTATGTCTGTGTGCTGGCCTCTCTGACTCTGAGAGTGGTCCAATCGTGCTTTACGGTGTCCCTTGTGCTGGCCAACGTTTTCTGGCCTAGTTGTGCTGGCCTAACTCCAGGTTAGGATTGTGCTCCCAAGTGACATCAGACAAAGACGTTTGCTTTGCTAGTCCTGCTATTGATGATGGAACTGCAATCCCCAATTGCAGAAGTGATTTTCTCCCCTAGAATTAGGGCAAGCACTGTAATTAGCTCACTTCTCCAAAGATCCAGTTCTTTCCCAGAAGGTGCAAACAAGAAATAATCCCCAAGCAAGTCTACAATGCACATAAATGTACCACTGACATTAAGATTGGGGTCAAGAGGCAGGCAGGACTCCATCCATTTGAACCCTTTCTCACACCCCTTCTAGACACCAGACTTCAAGGGCGCAACCCTAACCAACACTCCAGCACTGACCTAGCTATGCAAGTGGGGCGTGTTCTGCATTCTGCAACGGAGTAGCAGTCACGGAGGCCTCCTCACTATTGAGACTGATGGATCATTACTCCTTTCAGAAATGCATAGGTAGAATTAGCTCTCATGGGCACAGGGATGCTCTAATCAGGACAAGACTGGAAATGATGCTATAGAAAAACAAAGCATATTCGAGCACTCGACGGAAGATTTTCAGCCAGCATGGCAGAGCCTGTTCTGCTCTTGTTACTGCTACTGCTGCTCCCGCATACAGTCAGCAGAGGGCATGTGGCAAAGTGCACTGGAAATGATCCTGTGCATATTCCACAAGACTGGCACCAGCCAGGGGACATCCTCATTGGCGGGATTGTATCTCATATCCTCTACTTATTACCCGGATATTCTTTCAAGAAACACCCTTCTCAAGAACGGGCAAAGAATCTGCTACTGTAAGGAATTCTCTTTCTTCTCCAAAGCATGGTGACACTCTTTTTTTTAGTTGACTGATTTCTATGTTCAAGGGACTGCAAACAGTTGGTACTTTTGAAGGAATGGGGGTAATCCAAATTGAATGGATGGCCAACTGAGAAGCAGCAAAACTCTCACAAACGCATTAAAATGCACAGAAACAAAAACAATTGCCCCATGAAACATCTTCAGCTGATGGGTTATAGGAATCCAAACTTGAGTCGTACAATGTTTAGAGTACATATGGCAGGTCTCTACCATATGGTAGTATTTTTCTTTTCTGGGGAGCTCCTAATCTAAAACGCTTAAAACGTTGCTCGAGTCTTCAAGCCATGGATTAGAACACATTGTGGGATTTAGAGTGCAATCGTACGCAGCGCTGGAATGGAGAGGCCGACGGGCCTCCGCCATATCCTAGTGCTGCTTGGGGAGGCTGGAGCCTCCCCATGGCAAGGGCACGTTCCCCTGACCATAGGGGAGACTCCAGCCTCCCCTATGCGCTCCTCAGATCCGAGGAGACGGCGCAGCCAGAATAGGATTGCGCTCTCAGGCACTGTAGAATACTTAATTGCTGCCAATTACAGCCAGATCTTTTTTTTCTTTTTCTTTTTGGCAGTGTGCTGACAAAGTTCTACCAGAATCTTTTGTCCTTGGCATTTGCAGTGGATGAGATCAATGAGAACCCCGAGATCTTGCCCAATGTCACTCTTGGGTTCCACATCTATGACAGCTACCCTGTTGCAAGGATGACCTACCGAGTCACTCTAGACCTGCTCTTCAGCTCACGTAGATTTCTTCCCAACTACAGATGTGGCACCCAACGGAATGTGATGGGAACCATTGGGGGGCGTGATTCTGATACCTCCTCATATATGGCGGACATCTTAAGTCTTTACAAGATTCCACAGGTGAAATTCATACACAGGGTGGCTTGGAAATTTTGCCACAGTTCGCACAGATTTGTCTTTCCCCAGTTTTGGGTAATTACGTGGTTCTGAATGAAGAATTTTAGGGTCCCCTCCTACCGGTGCTAGTGTTGGCGATAAACCCTTAGCGCTGGCACAGTGTAGCACTGAAATGTCCCCCACCAGCGGTCAGGGCTTCCTGCTAGCAGTGGGGTAGTGCCAGTCCCCAGCACCTGGAAGAGCGGACATGGAGCCAGCAGGTGGTCAGGTGAACTGCTGCTGGCATTGCAAGCTTTCTGGGCAGGTGAGGGGAACTGGGAGGGGAAGGGGCAGAGTGGAGACCCTCATGGCGGCCCTGTGCCTCTACCCCAAGGAAAGGGGACAAATTTCCCTTCCTCCTGAGGTACCCCTGGCACCTGCCTGGTGGAGGTAGCCGTTTGGCCACCCCTGTGGCTCTAGCACTTGGGCAGCAAAGGATCGAGCGGTTAACTGAATTTAAAAATTAGAGCACAGCAGTTGGATCAGCAGATGGGTTTAGATGATCTACATGCGTGTGAGAGTGTGGCCCCCTTGGTGCATGAAAGAAGGGTGTCGGGGATGATGGAACCTCATAAAAAAAGCTTCTCTTGCAAGACAAAGCAGTTTGATGGACAGATGTTCTGCCACCAGTTAACTCTATAGAGAGAAATCTACATTTCCTTCCTTAGGGTGCTTGGAAGGATCAAATTTTCTCAGCGTCTACTTCTGGCCTATTATCGTAGTACCATCGAGAGTGTCCTGACATATAATATCTTAGTATGGTATGGGAGTTGCTCTGTAGGGGATAAAAAGGCACTACAGAGAATTATTAAAGTGGCCCAGTATACCATCGGGCTTCAGCTACCCACCCTTGATGACATCTTCGCCACCCGCTGTTTAAAGAAATCACATAATATCCTTAGAGACTCTTCTCATCCTGCTTACAACTTTTTTGAACTGTTGCCTTCTGGAAGAAGATATAGGAACATCAAGACTCGGATGACACGTTTTATAAACAGCTTTAACCCTAGAGCCATGACAGCATTGAACAATGAACTTAAGTATCAGTAGATAGGGGCAGTCGGACTGTACAATTGTCTATTATGTGGATGTTTGTGTTTAGAAGAGGAATTTTAGGGGGTGGATGGTATGGGGGGTTGGGGGGAGTGTCGGGAACTTAGTGTGTGTATTGGTTTGGTCTCCGGGTGTCAGTGAATTTCGTTGTGTAACACAATGACAATAAATAATAATAAAAAATAAAAAATAATTGTACAAGGCAGAAGTCCACAGTAGAGTACAATGAATGCTGCTCTTAGGGGCTACTATACGGATCGCAAGGCTCCACCAGAATGTACCAACTGACTCAAAACTGGCCCATCGAGGTCCAATCCGGTCACCATGTCAGTCCAGCAAGTGGGACTTGCACCGGCCGAGCTCAGGAAGTGCAAGACGCTGGGGAGGGAGGAGACGGGCACTGGGAGGCAAGGAGAGGTTGGAGGAAGGGTGGACCTGTGGACGGGTTGGCCCAGAAAGGGGGTGGAGACAGAACCCAGTTCCACTGGATCCTAACCCCCATCCCTGTCCCGGCTAGCTTTGTACAGGCCACTCAGAGTGGTGCCGGAATGGTGCCAGTAGTCCCTTATGCAGCTCTGAGTAGCCCAATTAGGGCTGATGGGCTTACCCCAAAGCAGCTTCCACCTCTGCCCTATATTTTGCTTGTCCCAGCACAGGCCTCCTGGCCCGCCTGCTCTAGCGAAGTAGATGATTGGGCTGTTAAATTCGTAAACGAATCTTCAAGGCAATTATTTCATTAAAGATCCATTTTCATTGAATCATTAAATGTTATTTTACGAATGTTATTGCATGCATGAATGTTATTGTATGCACAGTCGTCTTAAGGGTGCAATCCTAAACTGAGTTAGGCCGGCATAAGATAAGCCAGCAAAGTTTGGCCAGCACAAGGGACGCCATAAAGTATGTTCGGACCACTCTCAGAGTCAGAGAGACCAGCACAAAGACATGCGTCATCCTCCCAGGCTCCGAGAGTGGTCCAGACGTGCTTTATGATATCACTTGTGCTTGCCTAACTTTGCTGGCCAAACTGTGAGAGCCTAACTCCAGGTCAGGATTGCTCTCTCAACTATGTGCAAGTGGTTTGGAAAATGCAAGTGCTTTTAACAACTCCATGTGAATGGCTATGAGAGTTTCTCCCCAGAAAATGGAGAGTTTGGATTCAGGTAATAAAAGAAGTATATAAGTGGAGAGAACGTTCAATAATCTAGTAATATCTCAGAACTATAACCCCATTTTTATTTTCAGTTTTCATATGGCTCATCGGACTCAGCCAGGAATGAGCAAACTCATTCCTTTTCCTTCTACTGCATGGTCCCCAATGAAGCCCTTCAGTACCGGGGAATTATCCAGTTATTTCAACATTTCGGCTGGAAATGGGTCGGGCTCATCAGCATGGATAACAATGCCGGAGAACGCTTCTTGCAAGTCTTCGAACCAATGCTCTCCCAGATGGGAATCTGCTCGGCATTCACTGAAAGAGCTGTGAATAAGATACCTACTGTGACTGTACAGGAACTGATTGATATATTCATGAATAACTTTCCATTTTTCTTGGAGAGCAAAGCCAATGCCATTGTTATATATGGAGAGCCAATGTCCATTGTCTGGTTAGTAGATGCTATATGGGGGGCAAAAACCTTTGGCTCTCTCTTGTTTCCTGGATATAAAGTCCCTACTGGGAAAGTGTGGATCACGACGGCCCACATTGATTTCACAAGCAACACCTATTACAAAATGTTCAACGTACAACCGTTCCGTGATGGCATCCTCCATGGCGCACTTTCCTTTACAATCCACTCAAATGAGCATCTGGGATTCTCAGAATTTCTCCGGAATATAGACCCTTTGGAAGCAAGAAGAGATGGTTTTATCAAGAATTTCTGGGAGCAAGCATTCAGCTGTACATTTCCAAAGCATGGTGTGCCACCAAAGCATACAGAAACGTGCACTGGGGAGGAGGACCTGGAGAGCTTGCCTGCACCGGTTTTTGAAATGCACATGACCGGCCACAGCTACAGTATCTACAATGCTGTCCATGCTGTGGCGCACGCCTTGCATCTGATTAACTTACCTAGGCACAGGCACGGCCCATGGGAGGATGGAGGAAAGCTGAATGTTGACCCCTGGCAGGTAAGAGCTTCCCACTCAGAATTAAATGCCACCACAACTCCCATAGCACGGTGGGATGTGAGAAGCCAATGAGTCAGGGCGCAAGCCTACCTAGCGCTGGAACAGGCAGGCCAGCAGGCCTATGCTGTACCCAGTGCAACGTAGGAGCAGGCTGGATCCTCTCCCACACACGAGGGAAGGTGCCGGCCTTCCCTATGTCCTCCTCGGATCTGTGGCTGCTAAACAGGGGCAGATCCAAGGAGACCGAGTGGCCCGAATCTGGGCTTCGGGGCCTGGGTTCGGGCCGAGGATTCGCCCTTTGCAGCTTGGAGAGGTGGGTTGGAGGCTTTGCTCTCCGAGTCACAAGTGACTCTGCAGGCAAGGGGAGGGACCACTTTACGGAAGAGCTCGGACCTGCAAAATGTAGCATTTTGCCCCCCTCTAGGAACACTATTGTGCAATACTGGCCTCTAGTAGGAACCTGTATCCCCAAGGGAAGGGGCAGGCCATGAATGGGGAGGGGGAGGCAAGAGCATTTCCAGATGGGGAAGGGGGAGGGAGGAGGGGCAGGCAGGGACAAGATCCAGCAGCAGTGGAACACACCAGATCTCATTCCTGCTTTCTAAAACCTCCCCCTTCCTTTTTCTCCCCTTCATCAAATTAAGGGGCTTGTGTCCGAGGAGACCCAAAGGTGGGTGTGGTGTACCAGCAGCGAAGTGCAAAATGTTTCTCTTCTCTCCTGCAGTCTGTCCAATCACACGCAGGCTAACCTCGGATGCAGTGACTTTTTGACAGGGCCCTGGTGGAACGGACATGAAGGGGGTTTGTAAGTGATGTATTTTTTTAAGCCATTGTCGTTCTATCAATTCTCTTTGTCTTCCCACGCAGCTGCACTCACTTTTTCTGAGGCTCTCATTCAACAACACTTGTGGGGATGAAATTCGTTTCAATGAACAGGGAGAATTAATAGCCGGATTGGATATCACCAACTTGATCACTTTCGAAAACGACTCCTACGTCCGAGTCAAAGTGGGGAGGGTGGACCCTCAGGCTCCCCCAGGGACAGAGTTCACCATTGATGGGGACAGCATTGAGTGGCACGAAGACGTGACTCAGGTAATGAACACAACATGGCACAAAGGCCACCATAAAGTGAGTTTGTACCACTCTTGGAGGATGGTGCTCGTCTGTGTGTTGGCCTCCCTGACTCTGAGAGTGGTCCAAACCTGGCTGGCCAAACTGTGCCAGCAAACTCCAGGTTAGGATTGTGCCCTAAATTATTACACATCTGCATGAGAGGGAGCATCTGAGAAGCCACCCCATGATTTCTAATACTGGAAGTTACGTTGGTATTGGGTTGGTATTGGTATGGGGGTGGAATACCTTTGTATACATCTTGCATTGCATTTGTGCAGAGCTTCCCCAGCTCTGTTTTGCTCCCTTCCCTCCCCGTTTGAGAAGGGCTCCAAAAGAGGTTTTGTACCCTCTGATAAAATTCCTTGCGGAGGCCCTGAAGGCCCATCTAGTCCAGCTTCCTGCATCTCACAGTGACCCACAAAACACCTATGGGAGTTCACAGACTACGAGATACCTTTATCGTATTGCCATTGTCTTGCAACACCCAGAAATAATGTTGCTACCACCCAGAAATAGGGTCTCTAAAAGCATGAGGTGGCATATAGTCATCATGGCTTGTAGGCCAAAACAGACAAGAATTTCAATGTTCAGTTCTCCTTTTGTGGAAGGATAGGTGCCTCCTTTGTCTGTCTGTAACAACAACTGCCCACCCGGTTACAGCAAGAAAAGGAAGGAGGGGGAGAAATTTTGCTGCTATGATTGTGCTCCATGTCCAGAAGGAAAGATCTCAAACCACATCGGTAAGAGACATATTGTTAAAAACATGGATTGGATTACATAGGCACATTAGAAGCACCCTTCCATATCACTTGAATGTGAAAGAACTTCAGTAGAAGATGGTAAACCTCATAAAAAGGAGGCTTCTAGTCCAGGCTAATGCTCAGCCTTGCTAGGATACAGGATGCAATCCCAGCTCCCACGTAGCACTGAGGCAACATCACTGCATCACTGCTACATCAGTAGAACTGACATGGGGCGCCGAGTGGCACGCCCATGTCTGCACTAGAGCTCTTGGGCCAACGCTACCAGTAGCTGATGGATGGGGATGAGCAGGACACAGGCACGCCAGCCTGGGGAGGGGGTGGGGCTGGGATGCGGCTGGGATGCTGTCAAACTGTGCCGGCCTCACTTCAGGATAGGACTGTGCTGTGAATCAAATCCAAAGGCCTTTCCAAACCTGCTCCTCTTCTCCTTCCCAGTCTACAAGAATTCAGGAGCTCCATTATTCAACATCAAGTGCAATGTTTTCCTAAGATTAAAAGTAAATCAACAAACTAGCAATAGTCAGACACAGAGTTTGAGAGGGATCCTTAGAAAGCAGTTCATTCTGTTCATGATGATGATTGCATATTTAAAGTAGAACTGTGTTCTTCTTTCAGACCTGGACGATTGTATCAAGTGCCCAGAAGATTAATATCCAAACAAGGACCAAGATCAATGCATTCCCAAGATGTACAGCTTCCTCTCGTTCAAAGAGTCTTTGGGCATTGTGTTCACTTCCCTGGTTTTTGTCTTCCCTCTGGTCACAGCAGTGGTGCTCGGAATCTTCATCAAGCAAAGAGACACTCCCATCGTCAGAGCCAACAACCGCAGCCTCTCCTACCTTCTCCTGGTCTCTCTCCTCCTTTGCTTCCTCTGCTCTTTGCTCTTCATTGGAAGGCCTAATAAGGTGACCTGCCTCCTCCGACAAACAGCCTTCGGCATCATCTTCTCCATTGCCGTTTCCTCTGTTTTAGCCAAAACTCTCACAGTGGTTGTAGTTTTCATGGCCACCAAGCCAGGAAATATTTTCCAAAAATGGGTAGGGAAAAGATTGACATACTCTGTTGTCCTGTCCTGCTCCTTTGTTCAAATGAACCTTTGTGCTCTTTGGCTGGCCACTTCTCCCCCATTCCCAGATTTGGACATGTATTCATTATCAGGAGAGATCCTGGTCATATGTAATGAAGGAGCCATCATCATGTTCTACTGTGTCCTGGGCTACATGGGCTTTCTGGCCACAGTCAGCTTCACTGTGGCTTTCCTGGCCAGGAAGTTGCCAGACAGTTTCAATGAGGCCAAGTTCATCACCTTCAGCATGTTGGTCTTCTGCAGCGTGTGGCTGTCCTTTGTGCCAACCTACCTGAGCGCCAAAGGGAAATACATGGTGGCCGTGGAGATCTTCTCCATCTTGGCCTCCAGTGCCGGACTCCTGGGCTCCATCTTCTTTCCCAAATGCTATGTCATTCTTCTGAGGCCTGACTTGAACAAAAGGGAACAGTTAGTAAGGAGAAAATGAGCTTCGATTGAATATGGCCTGTTCCACTGGCTGTGTCTTGACTGAATTTTCTACTGAGTATGTCACAATGGCTGTCAAGAGTATTCAAAATGGCTTCTTCACCTTTATCAGAGCACAATCCTGTACAGCACTGGAATGTCTAGGCTGACGGGCCTGCTCTATATCCAGTGTACTAGTATAGGAGAGGCTGTAGCCTCCCCAGCACAAGGGCACATTCATGCTCTTGCCGGTGGGGAGGCGCCAGACTCCCCTATGGACTCCTCGGTTCTGCACCTGCTGTTTAGCATGGCACACAAGCATGGCATGTGGAAGTGGTTGGTGTGGATATCGTAACATCCCTGCCAACTGCTTCCAGGTGGCCCATTTGGGGCTGTTCAGAGGCAGGTGGAGAGGCCAAGGTAAACCTGCTCTGCTCGCCCCACTGACCTACAGCCCATCGAGATCCCAGCTGCAGCCACAAGCAAGATGCTCACCCTGCTAGTGCGGGGCCCCCTGAAGCGCGGGGACCGATGTGGCGACATTGGTCACATTGGCCTCAAGCTGGCCCTGCTCTGGTCATTGTGCTGAATAGCATCCATTTTTAAGAGATGTCTAATTGGCCTCACTTGAGAGCTGGCTACAAACTTCCCCCAATGGGAAGTCTCACCCCTTGCCAACTCCAGCTTGTGTTTTTAAAGGCATACCCAATATTTAAATTTTAAAATGACTAAGGGTGCAATCCTAATCAGGAGTTAGGCCAGCACAGTTAGGCCAGCAAAGGTTGGCCCACACATAGGACACCGTAAAGGATGTTGGGACCACTCTCGGAAAGAGAGTCCAGCACACAGACATGAGCCATCCTCCCTGACTCCAAGAGTGGGCTCAATGGGATTTACAGTGTGCCAGTCAAACTTTGCTGGCCTAACTGTGCTGGCCTAACTCCAGGTTAGGTTTGTGCTCTAACTTTACTGGATTGTCCCATTGACTTGAAGCAAGGCAGCTGAATCTAAAAGGGCCACTCTGGGCCAGTGATGTTATTTCAGACACAGTAGAATCCTTCCTTGCAGCCAACTACAGCCAGATTTTTATTTTTTTTTTATTTTTTTGCAGTGTGGTGACAAAGTTCTACCAGCATCTCCTGGCCTTGGCATTTGCAGTGGATGAGATCAATGAGAACCCCGAGATCCTGCTCAATGTCACCCTTGGGTTCCACATCTATGACAGCTACTCCGATGCAAGGATGACCTACCGAGTCACTCTAGACTTGCTCTTCAAATCACATAGACTTGTCCCCAACTACAGATGTGGCATCCATAATAATGTGATGGGAACCATTGGGGGATTTGATTCTGATACCTCCTCATATATGGCAGACATCTTAAGTCTTTACAAGATTCCACAGGTGAGATATATGCACAGAGGGGCATGGAGATTTTGCCACATTTCACACAGATTTTCTTTTCCCAGTTTTTGATAATTACGTGGTTCGGAATGACGAGTTTTAGGGTCCAAACCAGCAGTCCCGGGAGGAGCTGACATGGATCCAGCGGGCAGGAAGTTTCACCGCTGCCAGCATGGCACATTTTCTGGTTAGGTGAAGAGGGTAGAACTGGGAGGGGAGGGGGCAGAGTGAGATGGGAGACACTCATGTCTGCACCAGTGAAATAGCAGGCGCAGACCTGAGGAGACCCCCTAGACACACATCTCAAAGGTGACCCGCCACAACATTTGAGGTGACACACCAGCATTCACCAACACCCGACAAAAACTAAATTTGTTTTACTCGTTTTTCTTGTAATTATTTGATGTTTCTTTATATAATACATAGCACCACACATGACTGGACTGTATTTTTGGTTTAAATAAACAAATATGAAGAATTGTTTCTCTTTTGTTTGGGATGGGGGTTGACAGGCCAGCAGAATCAGGTTGACCCCTGCTAACTGGGCAAGAGGCACTTTTTCAAGTGGTGTCCTCTTACTGTATATTTAGCAGGGGGAGTGCAATTGTCCCTCTTCACCCCTGCACAGTGACTTTCTTGTGGCTGTTGCTGGTGGTGTTCTCCATTCTTTTAGATTGTGAGCCCTTTTGGGACAGGGAGCCATTTAACTGTAATGTTATTATTTGCCTGTAAACAGCTTTGTGAACTTTGTGCTGAAAAGCGCACAAAAAAAAGTATTTATTTATATAAATACTAGTGATTGATTGATTGACTGATTAAGCATGCCGAGCCCAAAAGGTTCTCCATTGCGGCCTGGACAGCCCGGCCCTTTTCTCCCAAGGTGCCTCTGGGATCTGCCCGGGGCTGGCAAAATGCAGCAGTAGCCGTTGGGCCACCTGGGCAGCAAAGGATTGGGACGTCCATTGAATTGTTAATTGAATAGAAAATGGAAGAGAACAGAACATTTGGATTGGCAGACAGGTTGAGATTATCTACGTGCATGTGAGAGTGTGACCACCTTGGTGCGTGAAGGAAGGGTGTCCGGGATAATGTTTCTGCCATGATCTAATTCTATACCGAGACATCTACACAGAGCAATCTGTAGAGGTCCAAGACAGAGTACAATGAGCGTGGTTATTTGGGGCTCCTGATTCCACCAGAATCTACCTACTGACTAAAAATGCATCCAAGCAAGCGTCTCAGTCTTCCTTCTTGGCAACCTGCTTAGCATTTGACAGAGGAAGCATTCCTGGAGTGTACCTGCATGCCAGGAACCACAACTCCTTTCCCACAGTTCATAAATAATCATTATTTTATCCTTCAGAAAACCTTACCACTGTAAGGCCAAACTTTTCAGAAACGCCTACAAATCTGAGGGTGCAATCCGGAAGGCCACTTAGGCCAGTGCTGGTTCCCTGCTCAAGGATGGGAATGTCGCAAGCTCAGAGTCAATGAGGCCAGCACACAGATGGGCACCATCCTCCCTGACGGGAAACGCAAGCCTAGTGCGCCCGTCACATCTACGCTACGTCAAAGCTTGGATGCAACCTTGTTAGCGCCAACACAGTCTCCTTGGCTCTGCACCTGCTGTTTAGCAAAGGCAGAGCCAAGGAGCACATAGGGGGAGGCTGGAGCCTCCCTACAATAAAGGTGCGAGCATGACCTTGCCTTGGGGGGCTCCAGCCTCCCCAACCCAGTATTGCTTGTGCCACTGGCTGGCAGGCCTTGTCAATCCAGGGTTGGATTACACTCTCAGAGAATGGTCCAAACGCGCTTGATGGTGGCCCTTATGCCAGCCAAATTTTGCTAGGCTAACTGTGCCGGCCTAAGTCCAGGTTAGGATTGCACTCTCAGTTATGTGCAAGGGAAGTCTGTGGCTTAGACAATGCAACTGTTTTTAACAATTCCATGTAAACAGCTATGAGGGTTCCTCTCCAGAAAACGGAGAGTTTGGATTTGGATAATAAAGGAAGTATAGGATATAAGTGGAGAGAGCGTTCAATAATCCTGTAATATTATTGTTACAGGATTTTTTACATCTTGCCCCCCTTACTGGTAGGGAGGAGCACACGGAGGCTTGCTGTGACGAGTTCGCTAAATACTTTACAGATAAGGTCGATCTGGCCAGCTGGTTATTATGATTCACGGGGTTTGTTTTTTGTTTTGTTTTTTTTTAAACTGTTTTTAAATTGTTTGTGGTTTTTATTTTTTGCTATTGTTGTTTAATACTGTTTTAACTGTTTTTAGTGTTAATTGTTATGTTGTATTTTTAATATATATTTTGTAATGCCGCCTTGGGTGCCTTCGGGCACAAAAGGCGGGGTAAAAATCGATTAATAAATAAATAAATAAATAAATAATATCTCAGAACTATAACCCAATTTTTATTTTCAGTTTTCCTATGGCTCGTCTGACTCAGCCAAGAATGAGCAAACTCATTCCTTTTCCTTCTACTGCATGGTCCCCAACGAAGCCCTTCAGTACCAAGGAATTGTCCAGTTATTGCGACATTTTGGCTGGAAATGGGTCGGGCTCATCACCATAGATAATGATGCCGGAGAACATTTCTTGCAAGTCTTTGAACCAATGCTCTCCCAGATGGGAATCTGCTCAGCATTCACTGAAAGAGCTGTGAGTAAAATCCCTATTTTGACTGTAAAGGAAGTGATTGATGCACTCATGGATAACTTTCCATTTTTCTTGGAGGGCAAAGCCAATGCCATTGTTATATATGGAGATGCCACATCCATCTTTTGGTTAATAGATGTTATATTTGGGGCAAAAAGGTTTGGCCCTCTCATGTTTCCTGGATATGAACTCCCTACTGGGAAAGTGTGGATTACGATGGCCCAAATTGATTTCACAAGCAATACCTATTACAAAATGTTCAATGTGCAAACATTCCGTGATGGCGTGTTCCATGGTGCACTTTCCTTTACAATTCACTCAAATGAGCATCTGGGATTCTCAGAATTTCTTCGGAATATAGACCCTTTGAAGGCAAGAAGAGATGGTTTTATCAAGTATTTCTGGGAGCAAGCATTCAGCTGCACATTTCCAAAACATGGTGTGCCACCAAAGTATACAGAAACATGCACTGGGGAGGAGGACCTGGAGAGCTTGCCTGCACCTGTGTTTGAGACTGGGATGACTGGCCACAGCTACAGTATCTATAATGCTGTCTATGCTATGGCTCATGCCTTGCATCTGATTTATTTAGCCAACCACAGGCGTGGACCATGGGGGGATGGAGGAAGGCTGAACATTGACCCCTGGCAGGTAAGAGCCATCCTAAGTCCCACATCAGGGTGGGAGGTGGAGAAGCCGGTGTGTCACTGACTGTCAAATCCATACATGTAGCCATGTTGTTCCTTTCTTGTCCTAAATTGCGGCAGTCAAAACCCACTCTATTTTTAATACTCAAATAGAAACATTCTGGAAATTAAACTGCTCAAGGTAATAAGGAATTGATTAACAAACTCTGAAGAAACAACTTGCCATGCTCTGCCTGTGAGAGTGTCATCCTAACCTGGAGTTCAGCCAGCAAAGCTTGGTTGGCACTAGGGATACAGTAAAGAATTATTGGATCACTCTCCGAGTCAGGGAGGATGGCGTAGGTCTGTGTGCTGGCCTCTCTGACTCTCAGAGTGGCCCAAGCTTACTTTACGGCCAAACAGCAACACAAACACAAACCTTGTGACAGCCAAACTTTGCCATATTTACCTCAGAATTTTACCTCAGAATGCCGGCTACAAGGGAGTGGCGTTTGGACCACTCTCGGACTCAGGGAGGATGGTGCACGTCTGTGTTCTGGCCTCTCTGACTCCAAGAGTGGCCCAAGCCTACATTACAGTGCCCCTTGTGACAGCCAAACTTTGCTATATTTACCTCAGAATGCCAGATACAAGGGAGTGGCATTTGGACCACTCTCAGAGTCAGGGCGGATGGCACACGTCTGTGTGCTGGCCTCTCTGACTCTAATAGTGGCCCAAGCATACGGTGGCCCTTGTGACAGCCAAACTTTGCTGCCTTAAAACCCATTTCCTCCCATAGGCGCGTTAGCGCAACACTTTTTCTTTTGCATTTTGAAACATGTACAGCCCCCCCCTCCAGTAAATATGTGTTTGGAACCATGTCAAAGTGTTCTCATATAGCTGAACTGAAATTGGGTCCTTTGCCCACCAATGGTACTGAAAGCATAATTTTTACTGTGCAAAAATGGTGCGCTATCCATGGTGCTGTGTATCAATTTCTATGGAAAGATTCAGGAATTTGTAGAAGGGGGAGCTAGAGTGCAAATCCTGAAGTAAGAAGTTCATTCTTGTAAAACTGAATTTTTGGCATAGCTTTGACTGCTGCGAGGCTAAATGAGCTGTTTTGCAGGGTTCTGCTACTTGTTTTGCACCCCCTCTAATGAGCTGGAGACAGAATTCGTCTGGACTTTCCTTTTCTGTTTATAAACATCTTGGGAAAAACCCTATTTTTTCATAGAGCTGGCTTCTGCAGCTTGCAGCTTCCATAAGCTGATACAAGGCGAACCTGATTTCACCTTTTGAGGTTCCCTCCCACCCCAGCCCTAGAACAAGCTGTGAAGAAAAAAAGTATCTTTCTCATTGATTTGCCTTCTCTAGCAGGACAGAGGCAAGAAATGACCTTTCATAAACCCTTTAGTTGCTGGAAGGATGATTCCTATGTGAAACAAAGCAAAACCCCACTATGACTCTTCAGTATCTATTGGCCTTGGACTGTGTCCAGAGTGCTGATTTGGAGGAATATTATTTGAATCTTATTCTGTGTTCTTGCACCATTGACAAGACTGTACCACACTGTTTGTGCTTGTACAACTAATATAATTTATTACTAGTATGTTCCTGTTCTTGTGTCACTGAGTGGGTCATTTTAGCTTTTCTTTGAGGGACTGTAGCCTGAGGAACTCTCTGAGGCCTCCATGCTGCAGTGGAGCAACTAAGTGCCCAATCCTATTCAAGTTTTCAGTGCTGAGGTAGGCACAATGAAACCCCAAGGTAAGAGAATATTTGTGCCCTTACCTTGAGGAGACCTCTATGACTGTCCTCACACTGCAGGATGCAGCACATGCCTCACTGGTACATCTGGATCACTGGCTGGAAAGTTGGATAGGATTGGGCCCTAGGTACTCATGCCAGTGCCTGCAACCTGTGAACCTGGGTCATGGGTGCACAGAAGCACCATATTGTTGTTTTTCCCTCAGCCAGTAGGTAAATGGTGAAGCAGTTGATGACTGGAAGCAAAGATGCATTACAGATTGTGTACATTACATATGCTAGTATGTCCCTGCAGTGGGGAAGGGAGCCTTGAGTGTGCATATTGGCTATGCCCCAGTAAAGTTTGCTGCCATGATGCAAGAAACAGGATGACCCTCACAGCATGAATCAGCTTTGTGAGAAAATGTCTGCAGTGAGATATCCAGATCAATTGCTTTGGGTGAGTGGAGATGCACACACAGATCCAAATCTGCTTGTGCTCAGAGGGTTGTAGAAACCAGGTGAGCAAGTAACCTTAGGTGATACATTTGCCAACATGGTGCAAGAAACAGGATGACCCTCACAGCGTGAATCAGGGCAAGGCAGTGAGGTTTGTTTTGGTGACTAGATTGTAACACCTGATTTTCTAAATGGCTTGGGAATTCTCGGTGATTAGAGTGAATAGTCTCCTATCTAGATTTATCTAGATTTTTTCTAGATTTTTTATCTAGATTTTTTGTCCCTAAAGTAATTGGGTAATTATCCTAAATCCCATGGTAATTGTCCTAATTAGCTTTGGGAAAGGTAAACAATAGGAGAGCATTTTGCAGATTTCTGCCCCTGGTAATTGTCCTTAACGAGCTAATCACCTAGCTAAAAATCAACCATCAGGTGAGATGGTTGATTCAGGTAAACATTGCAGTTGATTGCCTGCACCCAGCAAACCTGTGAGGTTGGTGAGAGGTCATACAGCCTTATGATACTTGATCTTGGAGTTGCCTTCTACTGTTTTGTGTCTAATGTTTTGTGTATAAAAAACATTGTCTCTGTTGCCACACACAATAATTTAGTCACAGTCTCTGAATTTACCTGCAACCTGCAAAAACTAAAAACTAAAAAAGGCAAGACATATCAGAACATTAGAAATAACACAGGACAAAGGTTAGGAGATATGTGTTTCCTCTATGTTTTCACCTAACTTGTAAAAAGTAAACTAAAGTAACTAAAGTAAAAAGATAGTTAGCCTACAAAGAAACACAGTTTGAATGGAAGGAGACGTGCGAACTACCATCGGCGGATTTGCCCGCCAATTATTTAAAAAATTATTACAGGTGCTAATTGTATCTGAAAGCTTTAAAGTTGACTCGGTGAGAAAGGTTAGCCCCTCCCCTAACGCAGGAAGCCAAAATGGCAACTTTCATTTCAGATTTGGGGACCCCCAATCAGATTCAGAAACAGCCCCCCATAAAACAAAAAAAACCCAAATTCTGCCCCTGTTTCTTAAATGATGACATGGGTGGACAGTCAAAACAACTATACCTCCAAAAAGGACTATCCTTACACTGTTTACAGTGCACGTTTCAGGTCATTTGGTGGAGCCACCTTTTTGAAATGTCTAAATCATAAATTGGGACTTAAATCCGCCGATGGTAGAAAATGTTAAGTGTGCCTGCCTAACTCCAGGAGTGTGCCATGAATTATATACAGAAGACCGATCATTTGTTATCTGTTGTAAAGGAGTTATCTCCCAGACATTGTGTTCAAGGGAAAAGCAACTTAAATTCATCTCATAGTCCGGTCCTGTCAGCCCAGTGTTGCCAGAATGCGTGTTCCTGAAGTGTGGCCTGACTTACGGCGTTGCCAGTTCCAGAAATGGCAAGTGGCATTCCGTGCCAGTGGCATTCCGAGAGGGGGACAATGCCTGGGCAACGCGGCTGCTCTTCCTCACCTCCAAAGACATTCACGGCTTGGAGAGCTGGCTTGGAACTCTGGAGGCAAGGGGTAAGGGCCACTTACTCGGAAGCTCAGGCTCCTGCAAAACCTCGCATTTGGCCCCCCTCTAGCAACACCACAGTGCAATACTAACATTCAGCCAAAACCTGTATCCCCCAGTACCTGTAAGTCAGCAGCAGAGGGGGGCTGGGAGGGGGAGGGTGTTGGAGAATCAGGGCCATTTCTGGATGGGGAAGGGGGGGAACCAGGAGCAGGCGAGGACAAGATCCAGAAGCAACGGACTACCCCGGACTATCTTTCCTTCTTTTCAAAACCTTCCCATTCCTTTTCTCACCTTGGATGTTATCAAAAGAGGAGGAGGTCCGAAGGTGTAACAGGTAGCATACCACTGCTAACCCCTGCTAACTGGGCAAGAGGCACTTTTTCAAGTGGTGTCCTCTTATATTTAGCAGGGGGAGAGCAATTGTCCCTCTGCACCCCAGCACAGTGTCTTTCTTGTGGCTGTTGCTGGGGGTGTTCTCCATTTTTTTTAGATTGTGAGCCCTTTTGGGACAGGGAGCCATTTAGCTTTATTATTACTATTTGCCTGTAAACCGCTTTGTGAACTTTGTGTTGAAAAGCGGTATATAAATACTAGTGATTGATTGATTGATTGATTGATTGATTGATTGATTGATTGATTGATTGATTGATACCAGCAGGTAAGTGCAAAATGCATTCACTTCTCTCTTGCAGTCTCTCCAATTAGCCCACAGGATGCGGTGGGCCCCTTTTTGGCATGACGGCATTGGCCCCGGTGGAGTGGGCAGGAACTGGGTGGTCAGGGGTGCATTCTGTGAAAGCAAAGCCTTGGCAGCTCCAGCCACTCTCTTGGTCTTTCCACCCAGCTCCACTCACTTCTTCGGAGGATCTCCTTCAACAACAGTTGTGGGGATGAAATTCGTTTCAATGAACAGGGAGAATTAATTGCAGGATTGGACATCACCAACTTGATCACTTTCCCAAATGACTCCTACGTCCGGGTCAAAGTGGGACGGCTGAATCCTCAGGCTCCCGCAGGGGAAGAGTTCAGCACTGATGGGGACAGCATTGAGTGGCATGAAGATGTGACTCAGGTAAAGAATAGAACCTGGTTACATCAGTAAGAGATTGAGAAGAGAAGGGAGAATTTCAGAGCGGAAGAAAAGCCTTGCTGGATCAGGGCCAATAGGAAAGGTGTAAAGGGGCTTACTTGCATCTGGGCCCAGGGGCCCCCGAGTTGGCTGGGTCCGTACATTTTCAGATCTCATCCAGGCTGGCTGCCCACATGGGGAGCTGGGGGCAATACTGTGTGCACACAGCAGCTGCTGCCCTTTCATGCCATATGTGCCAGGCCAAGGAATGCATCTACGACTCTCCTTCACCCAGGTCAAACTCGAGAGGAAAATGGCCTGCCATAGGAGTGGATCAGCTCACAATGAAGACAGGTGTGGGAGCTCTAATACCTTGAGGTTTCATATCGTCATAAAGGCTTCTAGGGCAAAACAGAAAAGAATTTCAATGTTCCTTTCTTCTTTCGTGGAAGGACAGGTGCCTCCCTTGTCTCTCTGCAATGAAAACTGCCCACCCGGTTCCAGCAAGAAAAAGAAGGAGGGGGAGAAATTTTGCTGCTATGATTGTGCTCCATGTCTGGAAGGGAAGATCTCAAATCACATAGGTAAGAGATGTATGGTTGAAAATATGGATTGGATTATATTAGCATATTAGAAGCATATTTGACTGTGAAGGAACTTCAGGAGAAGATTGTGAACCTCATAAAAAGGAGGCTTCTGGTCCAGACTAATGCTCAGCAGAATTTGATCCTTGCTAGGATACAGATGCAATCCCAGCACCCACATAGTGCCAACTGAATGTCATTGTGTTGGTGCTATGTCACTAGCGCTAACATGGGGGCACCAAGCAGTACTAGAACTCTTGGGCCGATGATACCAGTAGCCGCCAGAGAGCCTCCCTTGGGCCAGTTGAAGTTGGCTGGTGCAAAGGAGGTTCTGGGAGGAGGGAGAGCAGGGAGGAGGCAGTTCTGGGTGGGGAGTGGGCAGACTGGCAGGTGTGTCGACCCTGAGAGGAGTTGGGGTTGGATGAGGCCATTAGGCTGCATCCTAAGGCCCCATTGGGAGGCCACACGACCCCAATTTGGGCCATGTGACTTCCTCAGTTCTGCGCCTGCTAAAAACCAGGAGCAGATCCAAGGAACCCTAAGGGGAGGCCGGAGCCTCCCCTGGGGCAAGGGGACCAAAGAGCCCTTATCCCGGGGAGGCTGCCCAGCATACCCAAGGTGTGCTGGATTTGGTGCGGGCCTGTCGACTTCATCAATCCAGGGCAATTGAGGATTGCGCTCACCACGACTTAGTGTAAATTTCAGGGTAAAATACAAAAAAATCATTGCTGAAATGTGGACAAATTTTAGAGCGCAATCCTAACCTGGAGTTAGGCTGACATAATTGGGCCGGCACAGTGAGGCCGGCACAGTTTGGCCTGCACTGTAAAGTACGTTTGGACCACTCTTGCAGTCAGAGGCCAGCACACAGATGTGCACCATCCTCCCTGACTCTGAAAGTGGTTCAAACACCCTTTACGGTGGCCCTCCTGCTGGTCAAGCTTTGCTGGCCTAATCATGCTGGTCTCACTGCAGATTAGGATTGCGCTTCTAATTTGGGAACACCTTAAACTGCTTCAGGGCGGAAAGAACGAGAAAAACGAAGTCAGTTCCTTAAAACCTCTTGGCAGAAATACAGTCCATGTTGCTTACTATCTGACTTGTTTTAGGACTCCTGAACTTTTCTGGGCAGTTCTGGGCGAGTGAGCAGGCTTGGTTTCGGCAAACCTGAATTTAGTTCTGCATGGTAAACACACTACTCAAGTGTATGTGT
>JAJKFI010010494.1:0-12887 GCA_029204185.1 Lerista edwardsae
TTGTTTGATGCAGAGTCAAGCGTATGCTTTGATTAAAGCTCTTTCCATACTCTAAGCACTGATATGGTTTCTCCCCTGTGTGGGTTCTTTTATGTGAACTCAGGTTTGAGTTCACACTGAAGCTCTTTCCACACTCTGAGCATTGATATGGTTTCTTCCCTGTGTGGGTTCTTTGATGCACAGTCAAGGCTGAGCTACGAGTGAAGCTCTTTCCACACTCCAGGCATTTATATGGTTTCTCCCCTGTGTGGGTTCTTTGATGCACAGTCAAGGCTGAGCTACGAGTGAAGCTCTTTCCACACTCTGAGCATTGATATGGTTTCTTCCCTGTGTGGGTCCTTTGATGCACAGTCAAGGCTGAGCTACCAGTGAAGCTTCTTCCACACTCAAGGCATTTATACGGTTTCTCCCCTGTGTGGGTTCTTTGATGCACAGTCAAGGATGAGCGACCAGTGAAGCTTCTTCCACATTCCAAGCATTTATATGGTTTCTCCCCTGTGTGGGTTTTTAGATGCACAGTCAGGTGTCCATTTTGGCTAAAGGTCTTTCCACACTCGAAGCACTGATATGGCTTCTCCCCTGTGTGGGTTCTTTGATGCAAAATCAGGCTATCACTTCGACCAAAGCTCTTTCCACACTCCAAGCATTGATATGTTTTCTTCCCTGTGTGTGTTCTTCGATGTGTTCTAGGCTTGGATTTGCTGCTGGAGGTCTTTGCAGATTGAGCGCAGGCTTCCTTCCCCTTTCCAGACTCCTTTTCTGGATCATCCAGGAAGACACTGAAATCCCCACCCTGAGGAGCATCAGCTTCACTTGTCACTTTCTCTCTCTGGTTTCCCTCCTGCGTCTTTGGTCTGTCTT
Source organism: Lerista edwardsae (assembly GCA_029204185.1). Lineage (NCBI taxonomy): Eukaryota > Metazoa > Chordata > Lepidosauria > Squamata > Scincidae > Lerista > Lerista edwardsae. The sequence continues at coordinate 862 of JAJKFI010010494.1, forward strand.
GAGGCCCAGCTCTCTCCCTTGCGTGGCTCCTTTCACGGGAAGCGACATGTGTGCTTGTCCTGAAGCTCTTCCTCCACTCCCAGCACTGAAGTGGTTCCTTTCCTTTCTGGAATTTGCTCTCTTTGTCAAAACTGGCCGTTTCCTCACTCAAAGGACGCGTCTCCCTTCGCCCTCCTCTGTTAGGATCCTCCTCAATTGGGATTCTCTGGACAGAAAAGACGAGTTTCGTCCTCCAGAAGTGTGCTGGGATTTCACGCAGGGGATAACTCTGGCGAACAAGAGGTTCCGCCCTCCAGGCAGCTGCTGGGCTTCCCTCCGGCCCCCCTGATCCGTGGTCTCCAAGAGCCTCTTTCTTTGGGTCAGGCCTGATCGTTTCTGGCGACAGCACTTGTGGCTCCTGCTGGCCACTGCGGTCTTGTCCGTGGCTTCCTGGAACAGGGGGAGCATCCTGAGTCGCTGTGGAAACAGAGAGATGGAAGCTCTGATCTGATGCCAGGGCAGTGCTGGGGGGCTGTGAGCTGCCCCGGCAATGGCGGCCCAAACCTGACAGAAGGCCAGGAGAAACACCGGCAAGGAGGCCAGCGCCAGTTGAGACCCTGGGCCTGATCCGCAACTGGAGCATGCTGCCAATCGCAGATCTAGGGGGGGGGGCAAAGGGGGCAAGAGCCCTGGGCGCCATCCTGGATGCTTGCATCCTGTTACCACTCCCTTGTACCCGGTACCAGTAGCCCACCACCTTTGTAAGGCGGTTGCACAATCCATCATTGTCTATAGCCCATGATGGACCTTTCCGCCAGAAATCCGTCCAATCCCTTCTTAGAGGCATCAAGACCAGATGCCATCACCATCTCCTGTGGCAAAGAGTTCCACAGACTAACCACCTATATAACTGGGGGGGGCAGGCACATGTTAATCTCCCATGCAAATTGGAAGCATTGCATGATGGTCTCTGCTCACATGTGGCTTTTTCAGACAGTGACTCAGATTTTTGAAAGTGGAGACACAGGGATTTCGAACTGAAGTCAGCAAACATTAAGAACCAACTTCAAAAAAAAACTAAGGCTGAGCTCACCGTTACCTTAAAAGTTATGACGATTAAAGATGCCTTGGGACTGTAAATATGCTTTGAATGGGTGGGGGAATCTGCACTACGGATGCCTTCCTGACCTGTGGAGCATTGGTCTACCTGTGGCTGGTCCCAATGGGCTCCGGAGCCCAGGTCTACCCGACGGCGCCCAGGGCTCGTGCCCCCCCAGCCCCCCTGGATCTGTGACTGCCTTGGGGCTACTTTCCCCCATCGCGGCCCTGGACTCTCCTGTCCTTCCCCGCGGCGGAGTCGGACTCACCGCCAGACCCAGGAGGCAGAGATGGATGAAGCCCCGAACGTGCCTGGGGCAGGACGACGTAACCGCGCCCCCAGCACATGGCCCACCCCTGTGCATTGCCCTGCCACCCCTCCCTGCGCCCGGAATAGCTCCATAATGGAGCAAACCAGAAACAAAGGAGGGGGGAGGGCCAAAAAGCGCACGGGTTCTTCTGCGCAATGGTGCCTCGCCACCCCGAGCTACACCCTTCCTCCGCCTCTGGTGTCCAGCTCTTCACGACCCCCGGACCACAGCACGCCAGGCCTCCACAAATGTGTTTGGACCACTCTCCAGTCAGGAAGGATGGCGCACGCCTGCGTGCTGGCCTCTCTGACTCAGAAAGTGGTCCAAACAGACCTTACGGTGCCCCAAACTTTGCTGGCCTAAGTGTGCCAGCCTGACTCCAGGTTGCGATTCTGCCCTAACTATAGTAGCTTCTCTGCTGTTTGGGAAGGACGTCCAGTTCGGCTGGTAACTCAAGAGAACTGGTAAGACACAGCAAGTCGCAGCTGCTCCGCTGACCCACTAAACACAGCAGGAAGCCGCTTGTACCAAGCCAGGCCTTTGGTCCGTCCGGTTCAGGACTGGCTACGCGGACTGGGAGCTCTCCAGGGCCTTTCCCTACCTTACCTGGTGATGCTGTTGAGGGGGGAGGGATGGGGAGGGAATGCGGGGTCTGTTGCATGCAAAGTAAAATACCTTCACATTACAGGCTGTTGACATCGGCAGTTTATTCGCCTTACTGGGGCTGGTCTCCCAACGTAGATGGCCGGACCACCCCCTGAGTACGACGCTCAGCCAGGTCTGCTGATGCCCGACTATCAGAAATGGTCTGAGCGCAGCGCAGCACCCAGTGGGGAGATCCAGAGGGGCCCAGGGGCTGTCCCCGCAGAGAGCAGCTGCACAAGGCGCTTGGGAACGTGCCCACTTTGGAAGCACGCAGAAGGTGGCGGGGCCTTCTCGGGAGGGGCCCCCAGGATGCGGACCTCTGGGCCTCGGAAGGACCCCTCTCCTCCGCCAGCAGCAGGCCAGGCCGCCGTTCTCCCACCAGGCATCAGTAGTTCTAGGAGGCTGGGGGGGGATCGCAAGCTGTTCTGCACTGTGGGTGGGTCATAGTTGTTTCGTGGGTAATGCTTTTAACAGGCTCTGCTGTGCTGTTTCTGGACTGGCTGCGCCGTCACTGTGACGCCAGCAGCAAAGGGCGGCACACGCATTTAAAGATGGAGAGGGAACCTGGGCCAGGAGCACAGCAGACGCAGAAGCCTTGTTCCGCTTGGCCACTCGCCAGCCCAGCCACGGGACGTCCCTACCCACAGGGACCCCCCCTGAACCGCCACCTCCGACAGAGGCCTCCGGGCAAGGGCCTCCCTCCCTGTCACTCTGGGCAGGGCAAAAGGCAATCTTTTTTGGGGGTGGGGGGTTGCTGAGACATGAGAGGCACTCAGCCCCGACTCCTCCCTGGCAGGATCAGAGCGAAGGGCCAGGCTGCAGTTCAGGCCTTCCCTGGCGATAAGCTCCGGGCAAAGCGGGCATCTTACCCAGTGCGGCCAGGTGCCCCCAGGTCTCCGCCACGACCTCCCCGTGCAGAGCCCTCTGGCCAGGATCCAGCAGCGCCCACTCCTCCGCCGTGAAGCGCACGACCAACTCCTCAAAGGACACCGGACCCTGGAGGGAGGAAGGGAGAGGAGGAGGAGGGAGGAGACCGTTTCCCTTCAGGGCTGCTCAAAAGCCCGTCCACCTGTCCCAGCGGAGGGCAAGGAGGCTCCCCAGGAGGAGGCGTGGCTGGAATCTCCCCCCTCCCTCCAACATTCCATGGGGTGGGTGGGGAGGAAGGAGAACTGGGCACTGCCCCAGAGCAGTGCTTCTCAAACTGTGGGTCGAGGCCTGGCGTCAGGTGGGTCGCATCAAGCTGGGAACCGCCATACTGGAAGCTGCAGACCTGCTGGATTCCTGCTAGATGCCTTTTGTGCGTGCCAACAGTCTGAATTTTCAAGTGAGCTTTTTAAAAAAAAATTTTGTTTTTACCTAATATTTTGGCCTCATCCTGCTTTCTGTCAGGGATGTTTCACAGTTGGGCAATTGCTGCAGGCCAAGAGCGCCAGTTTGCCCTCCAGGAGTGTCATTTGCATCACAGTGGCGGCATTTCCTGTCTGATGATGTCACTTCCAGCCATGGCATCACTTCCAGGTTAATGACACCACTTCTGGGGTGTCCCCACACAAGTGCCAGTCTAGAAAGTGGGTCCTGGTGCTGAGATGTTTGAGAACCACTGCCCTAGAGGAGGCCGCATAGTTTCCGGGAAGGGCCAAAGAAGAGGAAGACTACAAAGAGGAAACCTGAAGAAGAGAAGACACCTGCCAGTGATTCCTGGTTGGTTCCTTGGTCAACAGAACGTTTAGTAAGTTTGTTCGTGCTGTTAGTTTAAACTTTCCAAAGGAGCAGAGAGGTAAAAACAGGGAAAGAAAGTGGAACTAACCACGCAGTGGAACTCACTTTGTTCAAAGTGAGAGCTTTCAGCAGATTCGAAAAAGAAAGGTTATCTGAAATGAGATGGGCCAAATTTTGGCCCTGGGACCAAGGAACCGCTCCACCCATCACGCGAATGATACCTTGGACTCGAACAGTAATATAGTAAGAGGGTGTAAAAAAAATGTGTTAGTGGTAGGATAGAGAGGTAAGAGATTTTATATTAGTCACGTGAGTAAAGAAAATCCAAAATATGACGGTTTTTCGCGCTCGGGGATGTAAAACAAAGAAGTAGTAAGAAAAATTTTCAGATAAAAAAAATCTAGATTCATAAAAAAAAAGAAAAATCTATCTTCCTAGAGGGGGCAGCCTGCTAACGGTGGCTCTGTGCCAGCTGTCCCGGCTGCAGTCTCAGGCTGCAGGAGACGCACGCCCAGAATTGCCGCGAGAGGTTTGTCCCTCCTGCCCACCCATCCTCCGAGCAGCGCACCTGCCCCAAGACAGGCCGGCAGCCAGGGCACCGCCAAGGACTGAGGCTGGACTGCGGGGGTGGCACAGAGGCGGTTCTCTTACCTGCAGGGACGGCCCAGCGGCTGCCTCTGGCCCTGCGCAGAGAGGAGGCGGATCGGGGAGCCCCAGGGATGTCGCCCCCTCGCCTGCAAGGAAGAGGAAGGGGGCAAGTGGGGCAGGACTCGGGGAGGGCCTCAGGGGGGCACCGGACATGGGCGCAGTGGTGGGGGAGAGAGCTGGAAGCCCCACCCTCCAAAGCCTCACAGTGCGGACGGATCAAGTCGCTCCTTACCAGGAGAGGCCCCTGGAACGCGACCCTCCCAAGAGGCCCCTCCGAGGGGCACCTTCTGCCGGGCACACGAGGGAGTCTCCTCTGGCCGGGGGGAGTCGGTGAGCAGCGCCACGCGGGGTCCCTGCGGCTGAGAGAGCAGAGTCAGTCCCAGGCAGGGAGAGGGGAGGGCTGTGCCCTGGGGCGGGTCCAGCAGCCATCAGTGGGGGGGGAAGGCCACCCTCTGCCCACAGCCTGCAGGCCCCAGACCCAGCAGCCCTGACTGCCCCCCTGCCCAACACAGGTGGCAATGCCTCTGGGAACGAGGCCACTTCCAGGGCGTGGGACAGACCCCAATGTCCGGTCACAAGCCCCCCCCCCCAGCTTTTCTTCTCACGTCTGAGAGGAGGGTGCGCCCGGCGTAATGGAGCAGAGAATCTTCCCAGCACGTAATGCAATGCAGACCTCTGCAACTCGGGCATCCCCACCCCACGCTCCAGCCCCCAGGGATCCTGCCCACAGCCTTGGGCTGCATCAGCCCCCAGGGGGAAAACGCCCCCTCACTCACCTGCGGCTCCTCCTCCTGCCCCTCGTCCTCCGCCCGGCTCAGCAGGAAGCCTTCGGCCAGCGCCACCGCCTGGGCGCTGCTCTCCGCCCCGCACTCCCGCACCCAGCGCCCCACCTCCGGGGGCAGGACGGCCAGGAGCTGCTCCAGCACCACCAGGTCCAGCATCTGCGCCTTCGTGCGCCTCGCGGGCTGCAGCCACCGGCGGCAGAGCTGGTGGAGGCGGCTGCAGGCCTGGCGGGGCCCCTCGGCCTCCTGGTAGCGGAGCCGGCGGAAGCACTGGCACTGGGCATCCGAGTTGGCGGGGGGCTCCCCCAGGACCTTCTGCCCAGTCCTCTCCCAGGATCCCCTGCTGCTGGCACTCCGAGGAGCATCCAGGTCTCTCCCCTCGTCACGCCCCAGCTCAGACCCGGCTGGGCCCCCGGGGGCCGCCGTTTCCCGCCCAGGCTCCGATGCACCCCCCAGTGGGGCCAACAGGGGTCCTTGCTCCGTGGCCACCTTTGCGCCCAGAGCCAGAGGCCGGTGCCGACTCTCGCGAGGCCAGGAGTCTCCGTCAGTCACGGTGCACATCTCTGAAGTCCCCAGGCAAGGAGACACTTGACCCGCGAAAGGGGGGCGGTTCCAGCATGTGGGAAAGAAAGAAAGAAAGAGAGCAGAAGAGTCGGTGAGCAACACAAACCGCACCCCCGAGCCCAACCCACAACACCCTCCCCTCCTCCCCTTGCTCTTCGGTTGCGACACAAACGCTCGCCAAGGCCAAGAGCTGGATTGGGGCCCGGTCCCACCCCACTTCCCAGCCAAGGGGACAAGCGCCCTTCTCCCCCCCTCTGCAGCCCAGACCTTTTCCACACAAACCCTGCCTGGACTGCTGTGAGCTTCAGGGAGCTGGACCGGAGGAAGCTGAACTGGCAGGCAAAGCAGAGACGGTTCACCCCCAGAACCGCCAGCCCCCAGAGTCTGCCCACCTGCTCTCCCCAGACCCAGGCAAAGTCTCCTTCCTGCAACCCAAGACCCTTCCTCACACTAGGCAGGCCAGAGGCTCCCGCTTAAGAACATCAGAAGAGCCCCACTGAACGAGGCCAAAGGCCCATCTAATCCTGCATCTCACAGTGGCCCACCAGATCCCTCAGGGGACACAGGAGACAACTAGATTCCTGCATCCTGTTGCCACTCCCTTGCACCTGGCATTCTAAGGTAGCCTATTTCTGAAGTATGGAGGTTGCACAACCCAACTCCTGTAGCCCACGATGGACTTTCCTCCAGAAATCCGTCCAATCCCCTTTTCAAGGCACCTAGGCCAGACGCCATCACCACCTCCTGTGGCAAGGAGTTCCATAGCTTAATTACCTGCTGGGTAAAAAGTACTTCCTTTTATCTGTTCTAACTCTCCCAACACTCAATTTCAGTGGATGCCCCCTGGTTCTGGTGTCATGAGAAAGGGAAAAGAATCTCCCTCTATCGACTCTATCCCTCCCATGCATAATTTTCCACGTCTCAATCATGTCCTTCTAGACTGAAGAGCCCCAAACGCTGCAGTCTTTCTCCGTAAGGGAGGTGCCCCAGCCCCGTAATCATTTTTGCCGCTCTCTTCTGCACCTTTTCCAGCTCCACTATGTCCTTTTTGAGGTGTGGCGACTAGAACTGTGCACACTGTCAGTCTGCAGAAACTGCCAGTCTCAGACCTTGTGCCCACCGAAAGGGGCAGTGGCCCTTCCCCAGAACCATTATTTGGGGGCCCACCGCGACACACGAGCTGCAACCCGGCAACCCCGTCGAGCCACCTGCCCCACCCCGACCCGCATCCCCTGCCAGGAGTGACGGCTGCCTTTCCTGGGGCACGGAAGGGTCGGGCCAGGCGTTTCGGGCGCTTTCAGCAGCACACGTGTGCTCCGTTCTCACGCACGCAGCTCATTGGTCTGGCCCTGAGTGGGGCCGGCCCACGCTCACAGGCGAGGTTGGGGCGGTCATTGGGGAGGGGGTCGCACCTCCGCAGCTGCTGCTGCTCCCCCCCCCCAAAGAGAAGACAAAGGAGGAGGAGAGGAAGGCGGGACACGGACACACACACAAATATGCTCTCGCGGCGCTTCCTCTTCTGCTCCAGGGACACAACACCAGACCCTGTTGTTGTTGTTTTTTTTGGGGGGGGGCGCATTTTGCAGACGGTTCTTGGGCGCCCCCGAACTAGTCTGCAACGTGGGGGTGGGGGGGTGGGGGCGGGGACGCGCGCAGGCAGGCAGGCAGCCTCCGACCCCGGGACGGTCCCAGCCCTGGGGGGCGGCAGCAGCCCTGCCGCGGAGGCTGAGGGGGGGGGGGGTCGCTGCGGGCAGCGCGGGCCACGTGTCCCCCCCACATCCCGCCTGCCGCATCCCGCCCGGGGGAATGAAGGGGGGGCCGAGGACGGTGCGCTCCCCCCCCCGCAGCCAGGCCCCTCCCCGCGCCAGGGGGGCTGCCGAGCCGGATCCTGAGCCGCCCCCCCCCCCCGCCTTACCGGGCGCTGCTGCTGCTGCTTCAGCCGGGCCGGGCTCCGTGCAGGGCAGAGGCGGCTTCCGGAGTCCCCGGCTGGATGGGAGGCCGGCCTCGTCCCTCCGACGCGCTTCCCGGACACGCCCCGCCTCCGCCTTCCTCCTCCTCTTCCTCCCTCGCAAGGAGCGGGAGGGGCAGCCCCGGCTCGGCGGAGACCTGACCGGGGGGCTGAGGGGAGGGGGGGCTCCCGCTGCCTGGGCGGTGGGGGCGTCGTGGGCTGGAGGGCTCACCCCCCAGGTCGGTGGGGAGGGAGCCTCGGGCTTTCCTGGGGTCGGGGACGCAAAACGCACCGCGGGGGAACTAGGGGGAGATACAAGGGAGATACAAGGGGGAGATAGCGAGCGGATGCGGCTCTGTGACAGCCGACGCGCTTCCCAAGGCGGGGCGCCTTCCTCCTCCTCCTCCTCCTCCGCAAGGAGCGGGAGGGGCAGCTCCGGCTCGGCGGGGACCTGACGGGGGGGGCTGAGGGGATGGGAGGGGCTCCCGCTGCCTGGGCGGTCGGTGGGGGAGGGGGCCTGGGGGCTTTCCTGGGCGAGGGGCTGCGGCGGGGTCAGGAGGGGGAATGCAAAATGCACCGCGGGGGAACTGGGGGGAGATGCAAGGGGGGGGCTGGCGAGGGGGTGCGGCTCGGTGACGTCATATTTACCTCAGAAATTCCCCTCAGACAGCCAGACGCAGGGGAGTCACAGCGAGGGGCGAGTGTCCGGCGGCCTCGTGGGCTCCCTGAGGCACCTGGTGGGACGCGGGAAGCTGGACTAGGTGGGCCCCCTTTGGCCTGACCCAGCACAGGGGCTCCTCTCATGTCCTTAGGACGGCAAATTCTGCTTCATTTACCTCAGAATACAGGGGAGCAGCCGCAGGATGCAGGTGTCTCGCTGTCTCCTGTGCTCTCTGAGGCGTCTGATGGGCCACTGTGGGATGATGCACATCTCTGGCCTGATCCAGCAGGGCTGTTCTGATGTTCTTAAGGCCCAGACTTGGCTGCAAGTTATCATAGCTCCCTCCCCACAGATAGGATTGCAAATTCTGCTTTATTCATCTCATATTTACCTCAGAATGCCAGTTGCAAGGGAGTGGCAACGAGAGGCAGGCATCTTGTTCTCCTGGGTGCTCCCTGAGGCACCTGGTGGGCCACTGAGAGAAACAGGAAGCCAAACTAGATCTAGGTGGGCCTTTGGCCTGATCCAGCACTGGGGCTCTTCTTATGTTTTTAATTACCTGCTGGATAAAAAAAAAGTATTCCCTCTGATCTGCCCTAACTCTGCTGACACTCAAAGGCGGTGGCAATCCTGCCTGTTTGTTTGGGGGTCAAGTGCCCCCAGGGAGGACGCTGCTGGAAGGGGGGGGCGGCAGGAGGTCTGTGGCACTGCCAGAGGCAAGCAGGGTCTCAGCTGCCCCTGCGCTCCAACCTGGAGGGGGCAGAGGGCCTGCCGTGGGTGGCAGTCGTGCCCCCCGGCCCCTGGGCAGAGCCTGGGCTGGGTCTGCCACTGCTCCAAGGTGCAGCCCCTGAGCCTTCTTGGCGTTCCGAGCAGCCCCTCTCCCTGGCCTCCAGAACCAATTTGGGGCCTGGGGGCTTTGCTTACTGAGCCACAGATGAAGGTAAGAGGGGGCCTTTACACAGGAGCTCAGGCTCGGGTCTGGGGTATTTGAGTGACCCCCTCCTTCCATATAATCCTGCCCGTACTCTGAGGTCATCTGGGGGGCCCCCTTTTGACTGTGCTGCCACCAGGAGAGGTGAGGGGGATGGTGGCCAGGAATAGGGCCTTCTTGGTGGTGGCCCCCCGACTTTGGAACACCCTCCCCTTAGAATTAAGAACTGCTCCCTCTTTGGCAACATTCCGGCGGGGGCTGAAGACTTTTTTATTCAAACAAGCCTTTAATTGTTGACAGGTAGGCTGGCATTTTTACATTCTATCTTGTTAAATTGTGGGATCCACGGGGCTTGCTGTTCTTTAAATTTTAATTATTTTAATATTGTTTTTAATACTGTTTTAATTGTACGTACTGTGGTTTGCTGTACTGCCTTTTAAGGTTGTAAGCTGCCTTGGGTGCCTTAGAAATTGAATAAATAACAACAACAACAACTTAGGGGTGCAGAGGAAACTAGTCTCTTGTGCTGTGTACCTAGTTGTGACCGACTGCAGGGGGCGCTGCTCATCTCCGTTTCTAATCCGAAGAGCCGGCGTTTGTTCAAGGACAAGCTTCCGTGGTCATGTGGCCAGCATGACTATATGCCGTAGCGCACGGAACGCCACTGTTACCTTCCCCACCGAAGTGGTGCCTATTTATCTACTCGCATTTTTACGTGCTTTTGAACTGCTGGGTTGGTAGGAGCTGGGACAAGCGATGGGAGCTCACTCGGTTGCGCGGTCTCGAACTGCCAACCTTCCAGTCAACAAGTTCAGCAACTGCGGTTTAACCCGCAGCGCCACCACATCCCACATTGCCACTGCCTCACAACACAATCCAAAGACATTAAATAGCACCAAGAGTAACAGAACTACTTTACACAATCTGAAGTACATGCCCTTGCAGTCTGAATCCTTCAGCGACAGAGATCTCTCCCATCTTATCTCTTTGTGTGTGTTTTTTAATTTTTAAAAAATTTACACCGTTTCTTGGCAGCCTCCAAACCCACTTAACAAAATACAATACTTCACAAGCCGTTTTAAAAATCCACACTGAAACCAAAGGACAGTTGCCAAAGTCCATTTAAAACTAACCTGTGTGACCTGCCTCTGCCACAAGCTTTTGTGATGCACAGTGGGCCTGTGAACACAGCTAAGATGGCGGCACTCACGCCAACCTCATGCCGTGGATTGCAAGAGGGAAAGTTAAGGTAAGGAGGGAACTGAGGAGGGGGCAGAAGTGTGGCCCAGAAAGCATTTGCTTCCATGCTCAGAAACCACGGCCTGCCTGTTCTCACACACCTGGGACTTCCATGCACAGAGATACAGGTGGCAGGATGTTCAGCCTGAGCCCTGCCAGAATTCAAGGGTAAATTATCAGTGAACCACATTATTATTTTTTAAATTTTATTTGTTTAATAAGAGATGGGTTAGGATATAGGTATACATTGGAAAGGGAAAAACAAAGGTTCCACACATATGATTTGCCTTGGGGTTACAGCGTAATTATTATTTATCATTCTATTTCCTCTCTATACATAGTATCTATTGTCTTACATTAATTAATCTATCTTCATTATATCATCATTAATGATAATCATTAATCATTATCTATCCAGTCGTAAAAAGGCTTCCGATAGTTTTCCATCTTCTCTAAGTTACCATCTCTCAATCATTCTGTCAGGATATCCATTTCCGCAATTTCAAATATCTTTCAGTTTATCTATACACAGTATATCCTCACCTTTCCACATTTTGCAAACATCAATCTCACTACTGTGTTAATATGTACAATCAAATGTGTGTTTTTTTTCTCTATCTTGTATTGTTGGCATATTTGTTGTCTCGTGCCTCCCTGGGGCACCTGGTGGACCGCTGTGAGATACAGGAAGCTGGACTAGACGGGCCTTTGGCCTGATCCAGCAGGGCTCTTCTTATGTTCTTATTCAGAAGGAATAGTTCCGGTTTAAATGGAACACATTTCAGTATCTTTTGCAATATCTCATGTATGTTTCTCCAAAATTTATTTGCTTTTTCACAAGTCCACCACATATGATAGTAAGTTTCATCTGTTTCCTTACATTTCCAGCATTTTTATGAAGTACTAGTATACATTTTTGCTATTTTGTCTGGTGAGAGATGCTATCTATAAAAACATTTCATACAAATTATGTGACCTTGCTTTCGTTATCTTGATGTTTGTTTTCCAAATTTGTTCCTAATCATTCATAGGTACTGAATGTTATACCCAAAATTTTGGGCCCATAATATCATAGAATCTTTTATTACTTCCGTCTTCCATTCTCATTTTCAATAGAAATTCGTACATTTTCTTTATGTCATTAAAAAAATACTTTATCATTTCCTTTGTCATTAAAAAATACTTTATCAAATAATGTCTCTTCTTCATAAAATCCAGTTTTTTTAATCTTCTCCAAATCTGGATTTAATTTGTACTTCTGTCCACCAGTCCAAGTAGATTCCTTTCTTCTCATCAATGAACCACATTAGAAGGAGCACAGCCCCAGCCTGCAAGTCGCAAGTCACCAATGTTTGGTCCCTTCCCCAAGCTTGTAGTCCCTGGGAATTAAGCAGTGGCTGAGATGACCTGAGAGGAGGCTAAAAGATCTAGCTTACCTTTTTGACAGCAGGTTTAGGTGCTTGAATTGGATTCAGATCTCTCTCTCTCTCTCTCTCTCTCT